>PVJN01003517.1:0-100283 GCA_004026805.1 Lasiurus borealis | reverse complement strand
CTGTCAGTAGTAATTTTTGTCAATTTCCTCTCCACAATCTGGTCTTATACTCAGCCCAAGGGTTCCATCTTTTCAAATCTCAACTGGTATCAGGAGAGACTCTCTCTGGACACTGATGTCCAGCTCCCTGTGCATCCCCTCCCGGCTTTTCTCTATAATGTCAGCTGATTCTCTTCAACCACTATTTTGGAAAATTCAACCTCAAGGACAAAAGGTGGCTCCCACATAATTTTAGCATCAGGCCAGTATCTCATCTGATGCTCAAAGCAACTATGGGTATCATTAGGGCAGAGATAACAATATCTATGTCACAGATAAGTAATACCGAGGTGTGTAGTGATGAAAAGACTTGTCCATGTCACCTGGTTAAGAACAGCCAGGATTTGAACACAGCTCTCTTGACTGCAGAGCTGTGTCCTTCCTAGTATGGCACACTCCTCACAACCAGACTCTGCAGATGTCATGATCTGTTGTTGTTGTCTTTTCTTTCAGCTCCAATCTGGTTTCAGTTCACTTCCAATTTCCCATCAAGAGCTCCCAGATGGGCATCCCTGGCAACATTGAGCCCTGGCAGGGGATTAACTACAGACCCCGCTTGCTAGTGGCTTTCAGCCCATTGGCACAGGCATTGACATAGGGACAGAGGACACTGTGCCTGCAAATTGTATAGGCCTACACCTGATTGGTGTTGGGAAGGCAGATTTGTTCTGCTAGTTTTTGGGGATTGATTTAATTTGGAAAACTGGTGACATAGAGACTGCTGCATAATGAAACCTTAAGAATATTTCATCTAGGCTGATGCAGAATCCAGAAAGCCCAGAAAATACAGTCTGGTTGCACATTGTACCAGGTGTGTATGTTTCTAAAGCTCTATCAGAAAATTGGGGAGACTCCGTTGGTATCCAATGGGCGCTAAGAAGACATCTTACTTGGCTGAGACCTAGAAGAAGAATGTATAGTTTCATCAGACCTAGAAGAAGAATGTATAGTTTCACTGGGGTATGTGGCATTGGGGGTTGACCTTGTTTTATGCTATTTCCTTTCCTGTTGGTCACATGAGGTATGTCCAACCCCCAGGGCCATCTACAGTGAACAGTAAAAATTGTGTGGGTAATTCCCATAGGTAAATTCCTACAACTGGGCTTGAAACTCCCATGGGATTGTTCTGTAAAGGGAATCCATGGGGTTCAACCCCAACCCCCATCCAGATACCATGTAGAACAATATTCTTCCTTGAGACCTCACTGTGAATAAATCTATCAAGCCTTTCCTGAAAGCTGGATTTTGTGGGAAGGATGTGGGGAGCATGTAGAAACTGGATAAGATTGAGGAGAGGCAGAGGATATGGAAATATAAAGACAGCAAGCTGAAAGCTTAGAAGACAAACTATACCAACAGCTCAATTTGTAGAAGGCCTGTCCAGTCACATTCAAAGTGAAGATCCTTGTGGCTGAGCACTGATGAAATTATTTCTGCATGTTGGGCACAGTTGTAAGCACTTCATATCCATTAACTCTGTTAATCTCTTTTCTCTCCAGCTCTTGGGCCCACTACTTTGCGCCCATAAAGTAATTCATGGGCTAAAAGATTACCAAAGTGACTAAGATGGATAGGTGTGATAGTGAGCCAGTAAGAAGAAAGAAAATTACCTGCGGGGTATCTCTTTTGTATCACTGTCATTAGTTTTGAAAACATTTTCCTGCCCATATTCCATATTCTCCATAAACTATTTTCAGTGGGTCTTTTTTATCCTGGCTGTCTTTTTCCCACTTGGCTAGGAAACCATTGAATGAAGAAATGGTAGATTTCTATTAGAAATAGATGGCAAAATCACAAGCACCACTATTAATGAGGTGATTTAAGGATATATATATATATATATATATATATATATATATATATATATTCAATCAAGAGTAATTGGGGCTGAGCATAGTAAGTCATGGAAAATTATAAGCTCTGCCCACTCTAGGGCATGACTGACTATTAAAATCTTTTTCACACCATTGCCTACAGAAAGCAGCTGGGCACCATGCCACCAGGGATGTGGCAGTAGAATGGCTTCATGCCCTAAACAAGCTTGCAAAAAAGGACAGTTCATTGGATTGCTGAATCAAACTTAAGTCTTTTAAGTGAATTCTTGACAAAGAAATATCAAGAGTTAAATTCTTAAGAGCAAGCCATTGGATAGCTTATTCCAGTGGTCAGCAAACTCATTAGTCAACACAGCCAAATATCAACAGTACAATGATTGAAATTTCTTTTGAGAGCCAAATTTTTTAAACTTAAACTTATTCTAATGTCACTTCTTCAAAAGAGAGTCACCCAGGCCATAGTATTTTGTGGAAGAGCCACACTCAAGGGGCCAAAGAGCTGCATGTGGTTCGCGAGCTGCAATTTGCCAACCAGAGGCTTATTCATTTGAAAAATATTTTTGAACATATTTATTGAATACCCACTATGCACTTCTGCATTGGGTATCCCATTTCCTTTCATTCTCAAACAAACATATAGTGATTTTATTCACCTTTTTTATAAAAGCAGAAACTGGAGGTGAGAGAAACCAAAGTGATCTGGCCATGGACCTGTAGAGGACCTGTGGCAGAGCTGCAGGTGGATAGTTCCACTCTGCTCCCAAAATTCTTCTCAGGACTCCCCAGACACCTAGTTTTCTTATTCTACATCCCCCAGCCATGGTTTGATAAAGACCAATAAGCCTCAGTTAACCAGAACTGCTGGCATCTGCGTTTTTCTTTAATAATCCTACCCATTTTACTCAGGGTTAAAGACAAAACCCTTCTGTCTCAGCCATGGTAGTTGAAAAGTTTGGGACAATATCCAGATCTATTTTCTGTACTGGCCCATGCAGAGAGCAAGGTGAATTAGAGTCTTTCTAGGAAGGAGCTACTCGCAGAAAAGATCTCTTTGAACACCATCCAGAACTAGGAGTAGTGGGAATCCCGATATCCTTGGATGTCCAACTTCTCTCATCTGGCTCCCTTCTTTTACCACCCCTAACTTTACCTTCACTATCGCCATATCAGAGATTAGCACCTCAAAAGAGACAGTGACTTATCTGAATTAGATAAGGGCTGATCCTAGCATATATGTTTTCTTTCATGCTAATAAACCCTGAATATGAGTCTGTTTTATTGTGTTATACCCCAAGCTCCATTAAAAAGGAGGGATAAAAATCCTATTTCAGTGAAGTATTTGATTATTTAGGATCTATTTTGCTAAGGTGAGAGGCCACATTGTCTGATAAAAAGAACTCAGCTGATGTGGCTCATTGCTTGAGCATTGACTTATGAATCAGGTGGTCATGGTTAATTCCCAGTTAGGGCACATGCCTGGGTTGTGGGCTTGATACCCAATGTGGGGCATGTAAGAGGCAGCTGATCAATGATTGTCTCTCATCATTGATGTTTCTCTCTCTCTCTCTCTCTCTCTCTCTCTCTCTCTCTCTCCCCTTCCCTCTTACTCTCTGAAATCAATAAAAGTATATTTTTAAAAAAGAACTCTAAATCAAGCATTAGTTAACAAGGGTTCTAGTCTGAAATGCACTATCTCTTATAGGTGTGACATGAGACATTTATTTAATCTCTGTGGATATCAATATCTTCAACTTTGAGTAAAACTAATATTAGTTACTACAGATAGTTTCAAAGATCAAGTAATATAATGAATATGAAAGTATTTGGAACATTTAGAAATGCTGTCAAAAGGGTATGTGTCTTGTGCTCATGGCTTGGGTCCACCAGCATTCCAATCTCTGATACATGGAATTGAAGCATTCCTGGGACCATAAATTGAGTAGTATGAAAAGAGCAAAGTCTTTGGGATCAGATTGTTGCTGGTTCAAATGTGGATTCTACCATTGCTAGTTGAGTGCACTTGAACAAATTACTTATGTTCACTGTGTCTCAGTTTTTTCATCTATAAGATGAAAGAAAATAGCTTGTACTTTTGTTATTTTGTTGTGGAGAGGACTAGAGTGGCATGCTGGTAAACATTTAACCAACAGCTTTCTGAACTACAAAAAAAGCCCTGGGTTCATAAGCGCTTACTGGTTCCTATGGTGTAAATACTCTCACTGCAGCTGACATCACATTACTAACTCAGAAATGGATGCTGAGCTGGGAAGTTGTGCACACTTAGATTTTGCAAACCAACCTGAGCCAGAGCTGCCAGTCCACCACTCACATTAGATGAGTTAATGCACGGGAAGTCTCAGTACAAGTCTCCCATTTACCAGGAACTCAATACATATACATTGATTTTCTTTTGCTTGGACCTTGTCCCCCAAGGCTCAGACATTGAGGCAGACACTGAGGCAACTTGGAGGAGGAACAGGGAATCTACAAGGAGATTCATTCCTGAGGTAAAGGAAAAGGAAGAGGCATCTTTGTGCTGCAGTGTGGACCAGATAACTAGAGGAAGATCATCAGCAGAAAATGGAGGAATCCCTTCCCGCAAGCCCTGGAAACAGAGAAGGACTGGATCCTACCTAGTCTTGGTATCATCCAGATCCTCTTAGGCCCACCATCACCTAGGTAACTGGGACAATGTAGGATTAGTTGCCTGGCACTGACGCCCACCTCTCTACTCTTATATATACACATATATATAGGTAGAGAGAGAGATAGAGATATCTATCTTACCTAATAATAGACAAACATGTAAATTGACTATACCTCCACTATGCCCACAGCCAATCAGAGAGAGTATGCAAATTAGAAGGCCAAAGATGGGGGCTGCCCAGCAGCGTTGCCAGGTGGGACAGGAAGGGTGGGCGGGGGTGCCTCAAAGGGATCTACAGGATAGGAGTGCCTCAGTGAAGACAAGACTGCAGACTCCGGAGTTTGCAGTGAAGATGAAGAATGAAGATGGCAGACCCCAGCCAGAGTCTGCGGCAAAGAGAAAGATGGCAGACTCTGGCCAGAGCAAAGGTCTGGGTCCTGGGTGCTGAAGGAAAACTGATGCTGGAAGCTAAGGGAAGGAAGGCCTATTGCACTAATCTCTTCGTGCAATGGGTCTCTCTATATAGGTGTGACCACTGTCATTCCCTCTCCACAGGCCACTGCTTGTCCCAGTAACACATCTCTCTCCTCCCACCCCCAGCCCCTGGGTCAGGCCCCAGGCTTATTTAACCAGAGTCCACTGGCCCAGGAATCCACCAGCCGGCCTGCTCTCATGGAGGAAAAGCACCAAAGACAAAGAGCCCAGGTCAGGGGTCAGGAGTCTTAACGTCTAGTCTCAGCTCCACACAAGACCAGCCGCTGTGCAATCTTGAGCAGGTTGCTTGACTTCTATAAGTTTGTTTGTTTTTGTTTTGTATTTTATCCCCCAAACAGAGAGTCCCTTCTCATCTGTGCAATGGGGATTTTCCTTCATTGGCAAAATGGGGGGTTATAGTGAATGCCTTTTGGGCCAACACACGGAGCCATCCTGGGGTCCACATGTGTGGAGAGTCCCCTGATGCACACAAAGGGCAAGGGGAGTTCCCCAAAGCTAGGCAGAGGCCTCAGCACCAGTAAACCAAGAAACAAGTGAAGTCGACATGTCCTAATGGATTCTGAAGTGTTTGTGCTCCTGCCCTTACCTATTGGAGAGCCATGTGCACAGGCAGCCCAGAATCCTGCCCAACAGCATGCTCTCTGCTAGAATTGGCAGCCCTGGGAAGTGAGCAGCACTCAGGTTGGACTTGATTAGGGGCCAATTTGGGACTGTTAGCCGAGCCTCCAGTATCATCTCAGCCAATTACTGGCCCAGCCTGGCCTGCAGCTTGATGATCTCTTCCAAACTGGACACTTTTATTTCCAGTAGAGCTCTCTCTGCACCTGAGGCAAGAGACCAGGGTGACTGTGGCCCATTAAAAAGATGGAGAGAGAAATAACTCACTCAGTAAAATAATAGTGTGGGTGGGGATTGAGCTGGAGCTTTAATTAAAAAAAAAAAAAAGTTCTCAATAAACAGTCTTATGCCTTGCGCGTAATAAGTATGGGAATTTATAAACTCTCCCCAGCTATGGGGCTCTGATGACTATTAAACTTCACATCTGGCAGAGGAATTTCAGCCTTATGGGCTAACTGTGCTACTCCACCTCTGCCAAGGCAAACAGGTTGGCAACCCAGGAGGGAGGCCAGCAAAACTGTACTGAGACCGCCTCCCTACCGTTCAAAAGCTCCTGGGGTCAGGCTTTACCCCAAACAGCGCTGGCCCGTAGTAAGACCAATATTGGCCAAAAGACTCTCCTTCCTGCTCCTTTCCTGGCCTCCGCAGGAACCTGGCACTCACTCCTGCCTCCCTGCAGTCAAAGCATTGCCTGCAGGAATGCAAGGGAGAAGGGTCAAATCTCAGAATAATGTGTTACCTCTTCCCAGGGGGCTGGTGTTGCCTTGTATGTTTAACAGCCCTCACTTGTCAGCATAGCAGTCAAAGCCCCCCACCATCTGGCTCTTCTTACCTAACTTCTTGACACTCTCTGCTTCCTGCTTCGCCCTCCTGCACTCTTCATGCAGTCCCTTGCCTTTGGGCTTCTCCCTCTGCCTGGATGCCTACTCCCTTATATTCTTGCCCGATGTAGTTTGTTAAGTGCATGAATCTCAAGGCCAACCTGGAGTTTGAATACCAGTTCACCAGTGATTTTGCTTTGGGAAATTTTAACCTGTTAATACCTCCAATTTCTTCACTATACATAAGAAACTGTGATATCTCCATCAGAGCGTTATTGTGAAGAGTCAATGAGTATAGTGTGTGCATATATAGTGTGTAATGCATTGTGTTTGGCACACATTAATATAGCTATTTGTTGTTATTATTACCCTTTAATATAAAAGCCCACAAACAATGACCTACAGGCCTAATCCATCTTGTTTTCTTTCCTCTTTGTGTGTGTTTTTGTTGTTGTTGTTGTTATTGTTGCCAAATCTTACTTGCTTTCATAAATACAACTTTATTATTGGAGCACAGCCACACCCATTGTTTATTATTATCTATGACAGCTTTCCTGTTACAATGGCAAAGTTGAGCAGTTGTGATAGAAACTGTACAACCCCCAAAGCCTAAACAATTTACTACCTGCCTCTTTACAGAATAACTGCGTTGATCCCTACTTGAAGATTTAGTTGAAGAATATACTGACTCTGACACCTCCCACCATCCTTTCTGTCCCCATGCCCGGCTCCTGGAACTGCAGTCATCTACTGAGATTCCTGCTTCCTCCATTGGACTGTGAGCCTTCAAGGGAAGAAATTACTTTTTTTTTCATTTGTTTTCACCCATAGGTCATAGCAAGTAAATTATAAATAATAAATGAACTCAGGGGAGAGGGGAGGAGGGATCATGGTTGATAACTGAGCCACAGAGACTCGAGCACAAACCTAGCAAGCTGAACCATATGCCCAGTTTGGGATAGGGCAGATTCAGAACACCAGGTGGGAGCTCTGGTGACAGTTACAGGACAAGCCTCAGCCTTGCCTGATTCTTATCGGTGCTTCCCAAAGCGGGGCCATTTCAGACTGAAATAGCTTCAGAAACATGAGTTAATCGGGGAGAAGAAAGAATAACCTGATATCCACATACCAATTTTTATTATTATTAGTTCAGTGTTTCAAAATCTCACTTCTCCATCATCTTTCCCTAATATTAGAGTAATGCTCAGAAGTGGCTCACCAAGTTATTCACATGAGGTTGGAGGAAATAGGTGGTGATGAGGCAAGAATGGGGCTGAGGATCCAAGAAACACAAAGAATAACATTCCCAAGTCATTGGGAGGCTGAGAAAATGGAAAGATGGCCAAGTCTGAGGTTTTCTAGAACATTCTTCCACCCAGCCTTAAGTGAAGAGAAGTAGGACAGCCTCAACAGTGTGGCTCAGTAGTTGAGCATCAACCTATGAACTAATAGGTCACAGTTCCATCAATTCCTGGTCAAGGTACATGCCTGAGTTGCAGGCTCAATCCCTAGTGTGGGGTGTGCAGGAGGAAGCCAATCAATGATTATCTCTCATCATTGATGTTTCTTCTCTCTCTCCCTCTTCCTTCTTCTCTGGAATCAACACAAATATAAAAAATAGAAGAAGGAAATCTGAGCTGGAAGATAGAGGAAAAATAAAGGTTGCTATGACCTTAATGAACACCTAATGTCACATTCATATAAGCAGGAGCTACTGACTCACAGCCTTGAAATAAATTGTTGTCTTAACAGCAGGGACAGAAAGTCCTCTATGTGCCACAGAAGGAAGTGGATTTAGTAATGGGCATGTGAACAAGCACAGATGGGAAAGGGACCCCCATTCCTGCCTTCAGGGAGTCCCCCATCTAATGAGAGGTTAAAACCAGTAGGACTGTAATTATCCTTGTAAACCCGAGTGAAAAACCCAACCAACAATGTGCACAATGAACCCCAGAGACTAAATCAGTCCCTATTTCTGTGAAATCTCAGTTTAACCAAAGATTCCCAGCCAATGACGCACTGACTGTAAGCAATATTTAAAACAATAAAACCTCCTGTAACAGGGAAAGAATTCAAAGAAGCCCTTGGGGTCTTTGTAAAAAGGTTTGGCCTATATAAACACTTGCTATGTAATTGAGTACCTCAGAACACCGTGCAAACGATGAGGTGGCATGTAACTTTGACAAAGTTACCCACCAGGACCAAAGTCAGCCGAAGCCCAGAACTGAAAGATACCAGCAGTTCAACATTTTCTGAAGTGCATAGTTTGAGATGATTCTAAATATTCTACCTGGGAATTGCTAAGTAGGCATCTTTGCATTTGAATCTTTAGTATTTTCTTACATAATATGATGTGACATTTCTTAAATATGTTGTATGTATTTGGTCAGGAAATATCTTTTCTACAGAATATCATCCATATTTCCTGTTCTGCAGAGCACATTTAGGAACATAATAAAGGTGTTGGGAATATTGCAAATAATTTGAGGAAAGTGTGACTTTTTTTTTTTTTGAGATTGCCAGAGCCCAGGACAAAACCTGGGACAAAATGATTAGAAAATGTTAGTGAAATGACAATGACCTAAAATAAGAGGCTGACATCCTGAGCTTACATCACAGATACACAATGGCCTCAGCCCTGTACAGACTTCCCATAGCACCCAGAAGGTAGAGAAGTTCAACGAGGATGCTTCTCCAGTCTCCAACTAAATTCAATTGCATCCAAAATTAGGAGGCATTCCTGGCTGCTAACACTTCAGAGAATGTTTCAGCAGAAATACCTAGGCCCGATGTAAATAAGTTTCTAATAATCTCATGAACAAAATTCTGTAACACTCTTGCTGTTCTTTTACATACGCTATTAAAATTCCTGAAAATTATATAAATAATTTTATCAGCTACATTAATTTCCTCTGGAAACATATCAACATATCAACTCTAAATTAAGCATCAGAATCCTGCAGTTGCACTTAAATTTGTTAATATCCACAGGTAAACAAACCCGAGGCTGAAATTGTCTACAAAAGATGGAGTGGAGGGCAGCTTGTTGGAAACCCACAAACACAATATAGGGTAATTATAGGCTAAAACAACAATGGGAACACTCAGGAAATTTACAGTGATCGTTACTCATTAAAAAAAAAAAGAACAAATAATAAGTGAGAGAGTTACCTAGTAAATGGTTAGAAAACTTGATGGAAATTCCTTTGATAACACTATTTTGATTTGATGAGTTGTACTATTTTTATATCTTTAGTAAACAGAGTTTGTAGTACACAGTTCCTTTGTACTACAAATCAGTCAGTGACAAAGAACAAAGGGTAGAATGAGGATTCAAAAAACATTTTTTAAAATTACAACTCACCCTCCTCTCTCCTTCTCCTTGTGTTCTAGTGGTGTTAGTTTGCTAGGGCTGCCATAACACAAAATCGAAGATTGCCTGACTTAAACAACAAAAACTTATTTTCTCACAGTTCTGGAGCCAGAAGTCAGGAATCAGAGTGATGATAGGGTTTCTTTCTCATTGGCTTGAAGGTAGCTATCCTCCTGTGTTTTCACGTGGTCTTCCCTCTGTCTCCACCTGTATCCAATTTTTCCCTTCCTCTAAGGATAGCAGTCCTGTCGAATTAGGAGCCCACCCTGTGGATCTCATTTTCATTTATTTACCTCTTTAAATACCTCACTTTAAATCCGATCACATTCTAACGTACTCAGGTTAAAATTTCAACATATGAATTTGGGGTTGGGTGGGGGAGAACACAATTAAGCCCAGTCCATCCTAATCTTCTCTTCCTCCATTTTTTAAAGGAGAGATTATCACCGCCTTAAAATGTTTCCTCTTAAAAATTTACATTTATACTCCCTCAATCTGTCACCCATATCAAATTATCAAATTACAATGTGTCTACTGATTTTATCTCCTAAATTTCTCTCATTTCTCTCCCTCAAGTCTTCATCTTCCTTCACTTAGATTCTTGCAGCAGCTTTTTCCCTGACTGCTCCCAAGATCTAGCAACCAAAGTGACCTCTCTACATAAAAACCATATACTGCTTCTCTGTTTAAATTTTTTCCCAGATATTTAAATATCCAAAATTCTAAGAAGCTGTAAATTACATTCTTGTGGAGTTATCCAAAGGAAAGAACCCAAAAATTTATACAAGTATGTACTTGCAAAGATTTTTATTACAGAATTGTTGTCAAAGGAGAAAATTGAAAATCACCCAAATCCCCAATAATAGAAGACTGGATAAATGAAATCTTGATGTGCATCCATGCAATAAAATACCAGTTAGTCCATAAGGATGACAATGCCTGTTAAATTTTTTAAAAGCTAAATAAATAATGGTGTTTATAATATGTTATTATTTAAAATATAGATGGATGGAAGATGAATAGATTGAGAGAGAGAATATTCTGGGCAGTCATAATACAGAATTCTGGATAGACAGATTAAATTGTTACCTGTGGTTATCTTTGGTGGCATTATAAGTAGTTTCTTTTTTAAAAATCATTTGTATTATCTAATTCTTCAGAAATAAATATATATTGGTCGAGTCAGAAGGAGAGTTTAAAAAGCAAAACTAGTTCCCTCTGCCTCACAGATACAAATTTAAGCTCTTATCTTGATATTTAAAGATATTTACTCTGTAACTAAACTACCTTTCCAGGTGCTCCTATGACCTCAGCTCACCATCCCCCACCCTCCACTCCAGTATTCCCTCCTCCCCTAGCATGTGATGCTCTCTCCTATCCCTGAGCCTTTTCATATGTTTTTCTCTTTAATGAATTGCCTTTCCTCACACTTTTTGACTGACAAACTCCTATTCATCCTTCAGATCTCATATCACATATTACCTACTTATTAAGACATGATTGCTCCCTCTTCTGGATCCCCACAGTTCTTGTTTATGTTTCTGTCACCTTATGTATCTTATTCCCTCTTGACCATTTTTTATGTTTCTCTTACTATTGTGTGGGAATGTCAAAGCCATATCAGGGACTTAGGAGCTAGAGAGCCCATGATACTAGTAAGTTGGCTCCTACTGCTGATGTAGCATCCTTGCTGTAATAGTGTGGGAGGACCAAAGGGAGTCTTCAGAACTCAGATCCAGTCCCTTCCAGAAGGCAAGCTTTTCCTGACTACCCCTACCCTTGCCTTAGGCTAACTCAGGTCCTATTCTTTGATTGTTCCCTCCACTGCTTACTGCCAGCCTTCCTCCTTAAGGCTGTTTTCTCCCTCAAAGACGGATCCATGCATGCTCAGTGTGCTTCCCATTGCACCCCGGTGCTCATTCCTGTAGAAACTCAGTTACTTCTTGAATAAATGAGTGAAGTGCCCTGCCTAGTGCCTGGCCTACAGGAGCCTCTAGGCAATGTGTTCTCTTCCCCCTGCCTTTCCCTGGAATTATGCAGTCTGAATAGTCCATACTCTGTTCTGTGTCTAAGAAACGCCACCTTCCACAGGAGACTCTAGAAGGAATCACATTGCTGCTCTCAGAATGATTTTGCAATATTTCCAACAAACATGTTCTTTTGAGCCCGAAAGAAGCTCCAGCTCATGCTTCATAAAGGGCTGTGATATTTCTCTGAGTTTTCTTTATCGCTTTCCCAAGAAGGACCCCTTTTAGGACCATTAAAAAAAATGTATGGGCAGGGATATATGCACTGCAAAAAAAAAAAAAAAAAAAAGAAGAAGAAGACGAAGAAGAAGAACTAGAAAGAAATATAATAAAATGCTAACCTGGCTTTCTCAGGGTGATGGGACAGTGGGAGATCTCTTTCTCCATAGTTTTCTGTAACGTCTAGATTTTCTATATTGAACATGCATTGTGTTTATAAACTTAACAAGATTATTTTAAAAAAGAAAACCAGTCCTGATTTGTATGTCTACAATGATACATGAGTTAATCTTAAATTTCATGTCATCTTTCATATACAGATATAATCCCACATTTGGGGAATGTAGGCCCTTAATTGACAGCCAAGTAGGAGAC
This sequence comes from Lasiurus borealis, assembly GCA_004026805.1. NCBI lineage: Eukaryota > Metazoa > Chordata > Mammalia > Chiroptera > Vespertilionidae > Lasiurus > Lasiurus borealis. Next base: position 87,834 of record PVJN01003517.1, on the reverse strand, counting down.
AAGGGAATGCAAATGATTTTGGTCAATCTCCTTCCCAGATCACAGGACAACTGCCTGCCTGGGTCAAAGAAGCCAGATATGGTCCCTCCACCCATAAAAGCTCTGTAGGCCTCAGGATGAAAGCCATGGAGCCTCCAAGGTCAAAGACACGTCTCAAATATTCAAGAACAATTTTCCTGGCCTCCACTCTTAGCTTGTTTTGTTTTACTTTGGAGACTAAATCCCCTCACTGGAGTCTACCCTTCCCATAGGACTTTATTCCCATCATCCTAGTCACCTTTGTTTGGGGCAGCTCCCAATATCAACTCTCTCTTCAAATATGCCTGGACTGTGGCAAGTTGTATTAGGGCCATCACCTCCCTTGCTTGGAACACAATGCATTCATCTTAAGATCCAGCTACAATGGAGAGGTAGTTTGGAACCCATCTGCTTGGTTCAAATCTCAGGTCTGCCACTTGCTGTGACATTGACCAAGCTCTGACATCCCCATGCCTCAGATAAAGTGATGATGACTGGCACAAGGAGACTACTGCAAGGATTAGCTCTGCTTTGCACTTGGATTTTTCTGTTCTGTTTTGAGGAGAGAGAGGAGTTGGCTGCTAAAACTGACCATTGACTGATATTAGATTGAAGGCAAGCCCCCTCAGATCTTGGAGTTGCCCCATATTGGAACTGTGCGACTGATTGGTGAACCTAAAGGCAAAAACATGAATTTGAGTTTTTCCGCAAAGAAATTTCAGAAAGTGAAAGAGCAGGGGAGTGGGGGCTGGGGGGAGGAGAACAGAAAGAGACAGAGATGGAACAGATTGAAACTGCTAGCCTGGCATCAGGAGTGAGGGCATTGGAAAAAGCTGTTTCTTTCCCAGCAGCTTTCTTTCATTCTTTTCCTTTTTCTGTTTTTCTGGTGTGATTTTTTTTTTTTTTTTTTTTTTTTTTTTTTTTTTTTTTTTTTTTTTTTTTTTTTGGTTCTTTCCTCTGTCATTTGTGTTCATACTTCCCCCTCTTGTGGCTCACCAGAAAATTACAGGTGTCCTAGACTTTTAGTAGATTTCTATTTCAAAACTGGTGAGCACTTAAGGCTGGCGGTTCTGGACAAGGCAGCTGGGAATGGAGTTGGCCAGGCTGGACAGCAGTCACATACATCACCTGCTTCTTATCCAAGGGTCATATGGGACAAGGAACCTGCTGCTCTCTTGCGTCATTAAAAGGGAAAAAGAAGCTCCAAAAAAGAGTACCAGTTTATCTCAGGAATGCCCCCAAAAGGCTATTTTGGGGAGAGGAGGAAGGTACACTCATTTGAGGACAAACCAGAACAAGCCCCAAAGAGAACTGCATCTTTCATTGCTCCAAACCGTCCCCACACCTTTGCTGACTGTAACCTATACCAGGTGCCCATCCTTCAAGAGCCAGGGTAAATGTCACTTTTTCATATATTCTTACCAAACCCTCCCCAGACCCTTAACCCCTATAGAAGTGTTTTCTTCTTATAGCACTTTATTGATGGCTCTAATATGACGTCAGTCAGGTCCGCTTTCTGTTGCAATTTTAAGTGTTCTTGTCTTACTATCCCATGAGAGAGTGGTGGGGACAGGGAAAAGGCTGGGTTTTACTCATTTTCAAAGACCCAACCTCCAGCATATGGTCTGCTGCATAAGAGGTGCTTAGGGAACATTCAGTGACTGATTTTGGTCATGGACTTGGATGTGAGCTCACCCATGAACAATGCGTGTCTCCATCCCATGACAGAGGAGCCAGGTGAGACTGGGTGTGAAGCTACAGTAATCCCAGATCGTATTCATTCCTTTCCATGAGCATTTCCCAGACAACAATTCCAGTTACCTATGTCTGCTTTTCAAATGTGTGGCACACCTGCATTCCAGAAGTAGTTCAATGATCTCTGCAACTTATTTTCACATGATTCAGAAGAAAATAAATAGAGACAAGAGGGAAGGAGAGGTCAGAGGAGGAGGAAGAAGAGGAAGATATGAAGAGAAGAAAGAGGGAAAGAAAGAAAAATAGCAAATGTCACCATTGGCAACTAGCTGCAGGATATATGGATAATCACTGTACCTTGTTTTCCTTTTTTTTCTGTAGTCTTGAAAGTTTTCAAAATAAAAAGTTTGGAGAAAGCACACAAAAATCTTCAAAATGTTTTGCAAGTTAAAAAATAAAGTGAATGACAGAGTAAAAAGTAAAATCAAGACACATAAAAATTAGTCTCTCAAGCTAGGCATCATGAGTAGGTTTTGGGGGTTACAAATCTCAAGAAATTTTAAGTACAAATTCTATGTTAGTGCACTTTTCTAGGGAGGAAGTTTATATCTTTCCGCAGCTTCTTAAGGGGTTTATAACTCCCCATTCCCCTCAGAAAAATGTTCAAACAGTAACATAAAGGGACCTGAGACAATCGCTGTTACCAGACACAGGAGAATCAGCAGGCATTGAATGTCAGGTTAAAGTCATCGAATTGCAAAGACAAGAAGTATCTGGGAGGGCATGGAGCCCAGACCTCTACGTCCAGATGGAGAAACTAAGTCCAAAGTAAGTTGAGTGCATTTGACTCCAAGAAATTTAACATGTTCCACTGGTTCATAAATGATGGCCCATTGTGCTCTCCTCAAGTCAGGGAGAATCTCCCCTGCAAGAAAAGCTGTACTGAAAAGCATTGCTAGACAATGGCCACTTGTCAGTCCTCCTAGACAAGGACATGCCTCTTTGTTCTGAACCAGATGACGCATTCTTACAGGGCTGATTGCAAAGGACGCCTTGTCGAGGGGGTTACAATCATCTCAGTGGGACCAGGGACCCACTCAGTGAAGGAGCAGGCCACTAACTAAGATTGATGGATGATGTGCGCCCTGGCAGGCCAAACACAATGTGGGGACGGTCAAGTTGGGGAACAAAATTAGTTTGCAAGATTAGAACGTATTAACACAAGTCAGACAACTGTCATGTCACAGCTCTTCACCGTAATGCTGATTGGCAGGCAAGCATTTCTGATTCCGATAGCCACGAAGGCGAGGCATCTCCAATCTGTCTCGCATGACATCCACCGGCTGGCAAATCTCCCCTGCTGGAAAAAGTCAGCTTTTCTTAGAAAACTGTGTCCCCTGGGTCTTGTCTGGCAGGCCTCCAGGCCAAAGGTGCGCAGTAAGGTTAAAGAGAGCCGGGAGGATGAGGCGGCTGTCAAGAATTTCAGCTGGAGAGGAAAGGTAGGATGGCTTCCTGAGCTCAATGCAACAAGTACTTGTGGGCCACTTACAGGCCTGGAACAAGAACAAGGATGGCAGGGAGATGCAAGACGCACCATAGTCCCTGACTTAAGGAATGTTCAACTTCACTGTGGTGCCCAAACCTACCCATGTGGCCAAGTTCAATAATGATGCAAAGCAGGCTGGAGGCAGCAAGGGCAACCCTGACCAAGCTCATCCAGCTGGTTCCAGTGAGCACCTGCTGGTCTCTGACCCACTCACTCTTCTCTAGACCCAACAAGAGGTCAGAAGTTCAGCATGTTCATTTTTCTTACCATTCTAAATTTGAAGAATTAGGAAATATTTATGACAGACTCACACCTATTCTTTTGGGTTGTGCTTGTTCATTTATTTTTTTATATTATTTGAATTTTTCAATGTGGGCCTTCTAAATTGACTTTATTAAATATTGAGTAAACATAAAAGAATTTTTTTAAATATGTGTATTAGTCCATGTAGCTAGGGTATCCCGCAGCCGCAGGGACAAACAACCCCAAAATGCCAATGGCTTCACACAACGAATGTGATTTATTTCCTCTGCAAAACCCACTGGAGATCCAGACACCTCTCCAGAGTAACTCTCTACAAGAGTGAAACTCAAACTCAGTGATTCAGGAGGTTTTGATCTTGTGTCTCAACATAAAGTCATGGGAGAGAGTCAGCTGGAGGTAACACTGACCTTTGGAACAAAAGTCTCTCTCTCTCTCTCTCTCTCTCTCTCTCTCTCTCTCTCTCTCTTTCTCTAGAGAAAGCACCTCTGTACTCATCAACAAAATTAAGAAAAAATACATTAGCCCTAACCTGTTTGGCTCAGTGGATAGAGCATCAGCCTGTGGACTGAAAGGACCCAGGTTTTATTCCTGTCAAGGGCATGTGCCTTGGTTGTAGGCACATCCTCAGTAGGGAGTGTGCAGGAGGCAGCTAAATTAATGTTTCTCTCATTAACGTTTTTAACTCTCTATCCCTCTCCCTTCCTCTCCGTAAAATAATCATTAAAATATATTTTTTAAAAATAACATTATTGTTATAGGTGCCTTGTGTGCCCTTCTCAGGTGCCAGCTCTTTTCCTTCCCCCCTCAGAGGTATCTATCATCCTGAATGTTGTGTTTGTTACTTCCTGGTTTTCCTTTAGAGTCATACCACCTATGATAATAGCCATAAACAACATGGTTTTCAGTTATACATTTTCAAAGTTTGTATAAATGGATGCAGGTATTTTGTGAGTTTACTGCTTTTGTTCAACATTATTTTACTAATATTTGTTCCTTCTTCTGCATAGCTGGAGTTCATTCATTTTTCATGGTTGTATAGATTTCCACTGAAGAAATATAACAAATTATTTATCCATTATATTATCAAATAAACATTTAACTTGTCTCCAGTTTGGGAATTATGGAAGGTGTTGCTATATACATTCTTGTACTTGTCTCCTAATAGTCTTGGGCAAAAAAATTTCTGCCAAAGTTATCTAAGATGAAATGTTGGGGATGCCAGTAGGAATGATGGAAGTGAATCTAAATAAATTTTAACTATGTAAAGTAATATAATAATATCATATGGGTTAAAAACATACACATAGATAAATATACCAAAACTATGCCCAACACCTTCTGGCAAGAACTGATTGAAGTTAAGATCCTTGTAATGTTTTGGAGGGTGGTAAACATATTGTTCATTTTTTTTTACTTTGTCATGTTAAATATTCATGGTACATTTCTAGGATAACCCCTAAACAAAGAGAAATAAATAAAGCTGAAAAATACAAAAAAAAAGGGGGGGAGGGGATACCCAACTCAAAAAAGAAAGGCAAGATGAAAGAATAACAGAAAGAAAAGTTAAGATATATATAAAGCACAAAGTAAAGTGGTAGAAATGAATAGTTACAATAAATGTAAATAGACCAGGTGTTTTTAAATACAAATATTGTCAAACTAGTTTTTTTTTTTAATCAAACAGCCATATCTTGGTGCCTCAAAGAGTTGTGTGAGTCCTCACACAGGGCTTTCTAGAACTGAAGTGGGACCTCACCTAGGATGTATGCCCTCAGCTATAGGTTCAAGGCTCCAGGGACAGAGTTTGTATTAATGCTATATTTATTTTTTTAATAAATTTCAATATTTCCATGTTTGTCTCTGGACTGGAATAATTTTAGTACTTACTTTTTCTTTAAATATTAGCTCAAACTCAACTCTCAAACAATCTATTTCAGATGTGATTTACAAAGTTTTCTCATGGGAGCAGTAAGGAAAACCATGCCCAGAAGAACTAAGTAAGATATATGTTCAAATGGAAGTTGTAGATGAGCAGATCTGCTGTTAAACTGGGCACAGATTGTGAGAAAAGGAAATAGATATCAATTGAGGCCTTTCAGCCTCAACACCTGGAACAATGATTTGTCACCATTTGAGATGAAGGTGACTACAATAGACAGGACAATTTGGATATGGAAAATCATCCAGGCCATCTGATATAAAGGCTTCCATTTCATAAAAATTATACACATATATAAATCTTTCAAAAGAATGAAAAAGCTGTGCAAATCCAGATCACTCCTCTTGAAGACCTCAGTGTTGATTAATTATACAAAATAACCAGAATAATTTGAAGAAATGTACCCATACAGTCAACAATTTGGCCCTGGGGAATTTGAGGATGACTTGGCCCAAGGATACAGTGTAGGATAACCTTAGGGCTGCACCATTTAGCTATGCTACCATGTGAACAGTGGCCCCAGGAACTATGCGATGTGGCCCTGACTTGGCCAATCTAATTCTATTTGGAAGAAGCATGAGGATAGAAAGAAGAGTGAACCTCTGCAGTGGGTACTTGCAATGAAAAACTTCCTTGGTGACAATGAACTGTCATGTATTGGAATGTGCCATGGAATCAAGTCTGGGGTTGGCATAAAAAGCTAATCTGATTGATAATATGGAAACATTGGGGTTTTTTTAATTTCTGGAAAGTCACAAATCTTAGCTCTATATGGGCATTACTTTGATTCCCATGGAGCTGAACAATGATGAAGATTTGAACACAAAGACAAGAAGATGTCATGTAGGATGCTGTTCAAAGGTCTATTTGATCCATTATAAACACTTCATAGTAGGATCTTCCTCACCCCTGCTAATGAAGGAATTTCAAGGAGAGGTTTGAAGAAAAAGAAACAAAATCCAAAAGACACCAGGAATTCCAAACAGCTGTGGATGGAGAAAAGGATCACCATGTCACAGCTGGTAGAAGAAAAAGGCCTCTAGAAAATGGAGAAACCACAAGAATTGCGTGGTAAGTGCCTAAATACAGTTGGAAGACTTTGTCCATTTGGTCACAGATTAGAAAAAGAGACATTAGTGCCTCAAATGAAGGATCAGAGCATGTAGCAAAAGCCATATCATCTCAAAACTGGAGCTCATTGAATATTCAATAGGTTACTTTAATATACAATACACAAAGATTTAACCCATTCCAAAAGAATAAATAGGTGTTTATGAATATTTGAGCACCTGAAAGGGAAAAGTATTATTGTACTGATATAATAATAACTGCTAATGAAATAGCTATACCATTGAAGACAAAATTGTTGACATACGGAGTAGAGAATCGTTGTTTCACAAGCAGTGGCTGCTAGTTAATTGGGATATTTTACCATAAGGAATTCAGATTCAAATGAATGCAAAAATGTAAAAATTGCAAATTATCCTGTATCACTCTATGATTAGTTTCTGTACCAATTTGAAGTTAGTAATATCGGTATTACTTTCAAATAGCTTTTTTTTCCCCTAAGAAACTAAAGCTTTCCAAAAAAACATCATAGTGTATATCTTTCCATATAATCTTACATTTAGCTCCAATGACCACTGTTCAGAGGATCAGGATGAAGCCCCAGAACAGAGTGACAGAGTGTAGAAAAGGTCTTATTTGCTTTGTGTGCTGGCAATCCCATTGCTCCACTAATCGTGGCACCTGTGACAGTGGACTCTTTTACCAAAAGGCTGTGTATATTGAGATACTTGTAAGTTGGACATGGGATTTTAATACAGTCTGAAATAGCAACCAAGGTATGTAGGAAATTTAGGGGTGGGCAAAAGTAGATTTACAGTTATAATACAAATAAATAATACAATAATTAGTAATGGAAGAATAAACTCTCTTTTACATAGTCATGACTGTAAACTTACTTTTGCCCAGACCTGTATATTGGTATTCTTCTAGCCCTTAGTTCCAATCATTTCAAAAAGCTTCTACTTAGCTCATTTCTTATAAAATTTAATGACCCATTCCTCACAGATTATAGATAAGACCAGGAAGTCACTACTTAATTAAAGACATGTAACAATAAATGATCTGAAAATTGCTAACAGACCCCTATGAAGGCCAGTGCAGTTCCTAAGGCATATTTAAGTTTCTGTTCTGATGTGTGTCCCTGACATTCTGATGTTGAAAAATGTGCAAAGGAGCTCTTCAAGATTATATCATGTTATTCATTGACTGAATCCCATCCCTGGCCAAAAGTGAGTGCAAATGTGACATATTCCTTTAATTTATCATTTAAACTGATGGTCAGAACAAGATCTGGAAAGTGAAGGCTGCCTTTACTCCTTCCTGAGGAACATCTGGACTGTATGATTTCACAGCTGTCCTTGTCTGTATCATTGCTTCCTGGATGACTGTTGTCTACATACCTTCTTAGCACACTCCCTGTGAATGACCATTGTATCTCTCACCGAAGCAGGAGCCAATTCCAAATTTTTGTTCTAATATATATGTTCCCCAAATAAAGGTTGGACAAGGGCTTCTTTGTATTTTAATAAAGTCTTTTAAAAATTGCCTTTTACCTAGATTCTATTTAGACTTACCTAGGTGTAGTCTCATTAATGAAGAATTGTCAATATTCCTTTTAAGGGTACTTACCATATAGTATTCCAAAAATTCTGTATCACTTTCTCTTAATTGGAAAAAATCTGAGAAATGATCTAGACACATTATATGGATCTTCTACTGGTGCTGTGGAGATGCCCAACCTGTCTCTTAAACATCTTCCTTTAATGAGAACCCTGATGATATCTCTTGGATGAACAGTTGGCAAGATGCTGCTTTTGGCCTGGGTTCAGTGTGATCCTGTGATTTTTTTTCTCTTCTATTAATAATATAAATGTGCCTGAAAATGCTTGCATATGGCTTTAAAAATATCATGGCGAGTCTTGAAGAACATCAGATGATGTTTCATTGAACAGCAGTGTTCCTGATAACTCATCCCTTCTGTTAGTATTGGGGTATCTCATCCCCTCATGAATAATGTAAAGATGTGTGACATTTCTCTTTTCCTGTGACACAAAAGGGCATACCTTATATTTACCATGAGAATATGGACTATACCTTTTTATAGACAAATAACTTTGAACCTATTTTTACCTCATTCTAGACAGGTCTTAATTTTAGCTTATTCTATTCCCTTCTCCAAAAATATAAATAATATGCTTCTTAGGATAAAATTAACTATCTTGTTCTATAGATATTTAGAACTGGATTATAGAAACAACCTCAATGAGTTGGGAAAAGCCTTCTTCCCAGTGTCTCCCAAAAAGAGACCAGTGGACTGACAGCTTGTTTTTAGTCTTGTGACCCTCAGAGTACAGAAATTCATTGGACTTCTGACTGGCAGAACTGTGAAATTATACCTTTGTGTTATTTTAAGTTGTTAAACTAGTGGTCAATTGATATGACAGCAATAGAAAAAACTAATACTCATTACATCAAAATATCACTCCACTTGTGGATTTCGTTTTTGCTGTTGAGAAAACAGCGAAAATGCAGTTTTTAAAGTAATATTTTCTCTGCCTACCATGAGATCTTATCTTTGTCTTTAATGTTCTGTGGTTTCATTTTTACATATCTATACAAAACATGTGTATTTTTTTATTTGTCCTGCTAGGATACACTGTGCTGTCTTTTATCAGTGTTGGTAATTTTGAGCCCTGATATCTTTAAATATGGTCATTGCCCCATTTTCTCCTCTTCTGGAATTTCAGGTAACATATGTTGAACCTATTCACTCTGTATCTAACTTTTCTTAACCTCTCTTTCATATTTTTCATGAGAGACTCTCAGATGTACACTTTTTTTCCAGATATATCTGCTAGATCATCAATTTACTACTCAGCTTCTTCTAATCTGCTTTTAAAACCATATATTGAATTCTTGTTTTCATTATTTTTTATTATTTTTAGAAACTTATTGCTTGTATTTTAAATCCATTTGGTCATTTATAGTGGACTTGCTCTTTTCAAGTATTGTGAATCCTCTTTATTTTTCTAAAAATTAAATATCCTTACTTATTTTCTTTATGTGATAATTAAATTCTCTATATTCAATATAGATCTAATTCGTCTATTTCTTTTTTCTTCCAGCCTTTCTCAAAATGCTTTATTTCCTTTTTTTCCTGAATTCATATATTTTGGAATTTTTTCTGTGGAAATGCTTTGAGGACATTAGGAGAGAACTGTATTCTTATCTGATTAAATGACCACTTTAATTAAAATGCGTGTCCTAGAGATTTTTCTCTTAATCTTCCAAATAACATGAATTCAGGCTGCAAATTCATATGAAAGCCATCTTGTAGCACAATTTTTCCTCTGTGTTGGTGCCAAGAATCAAGGCAGGCAGTCTTTCTTTCTACCTCCTGGGGAGATTTGGGCTTATTCCTAGCTCACCCTTGTCCTGAGAATGCAATCCTTTAGAGCCTCGACTTTTTGCTGGCAAGTTCCATTTCAGGCAGGCTCTGGATTTAGTTTCCATTCAGCAATACCATGCAAGGCTCTGAAAGCCATAGCTCCTTTTCATCTTCTTTAGCAAATGCCCTCCTGGTAAAGCCTGTCTCTTGGGTTTCTACTTTCCCTTGGTTCATAGCTTCTTATTCTCTTGCCAGCTCATTAGAGCCTTTAATAAGATGTTGTCTATAATTTATTCACTGTTTTCAGTGAGGGCCAGTCAGAGTACCTCATATCTGGCACACTGCTAGAAATGGAAGTTCCAAGAGTGTTTTCTTCTGCAACATGAATTCTCCAAGGGGAGGACAAGCTACCTTCTACTTGAGATCCTTCTCTCTCTCTCTCTCTCTCTCTCTCTCTCTCTCTCTCTCTCTCTCTCTTTCTCTCTCTCTCTCTCTCCTTCACCTTCTGAGGTGCTACGATTCAGCAAGATGTTTAGGGGGGTGTGGGCCAGGTCTCCCCAGTCACACTGGGCTGGGAAGGGTCCTTCCACTGTCCCATGTTTCTTGGATCCTTGCCTATCATGGTTGTAAAACTAAAGCCCCATGAGTGTGTTGCCTTCACTCACTGATCATTCTACCATTTTTGCTTTTTGATTCTCTCCCACATTGGAGCATAGAGCAGAGATTCAACTCTGAATGCTGGAATTATAGATATTTTCAATTACCTAGGAGCACAAAAGAGACCTAAGTAGAAGTAGGTCATTTACATACAGCAATTATAATAGAAAGTAAGCAATATTATACAAGGAGAGAGAGTGGGCTATCAAATCAGACAAAACTAGGTTTCTATTATAGGTCTGCTACTTACTAGTCATTAAATTTGGGGTAAATTTTAACTTCTTTGACACAAAGTTGCTCATCTATAAAGTGGGCATAATAATAGCTGTTAAGAATGAAATGTAAAGAGGCATGTAAAATGTCTAGCACTTTAATAAATCTCCTTCTTTAATCTGTCTCTTAAACAGAAAGAATCTAAGAGTTGACTTTTATCTCTCAATAGACAAGTAGGTGTGAAATTTGCTTTACAATCCAATTTCAACTCCCATCATACAACACTTTCTTAAATTGGGAAGGCATAGGTTGGAAAAGGTGAAAAAATAGTTATTTGTTATGATCAATAGTTCCTTTTCCAGAAAAAGAAAGTAATTTCATTATTATCTACAAAGATAGCATTCAACATTCATGTCGCAAGAGATTGTTAGATTATTTTCATTATTTTTTTAAAGATAATCCCATGCTTAGAAAAAAATTTCTGTAAAATAAATTGCAGATATTAAATAATAATTCACTTTCTTGTCTTTATTAAGCAACAATAAAGTCTAATGAGAATTAGAGCTTTCATTTGGCATGTATCAGCATGCCCCAAAGCAGAACTTGGTTTGAACTGCCTCTTCCTGGTTCATTTACATATTCACTGACTCTCCTAAGGATCCATGGAAACCAGTTGGATTGCAATGTGACTCTGGAGAGATGTCCAGGCCGTGAACTTACTAGTACAACTAGAGCCCAGTGGACCAGAATCTGACAAGATTTTTTTCCCCGCTGCATAAGAACAGAGCAATTGTTGAGTTGGGCCCTGAAAACAAGCACTATTTTGTATGGTTACCACATGGCCCCTTCCATGCTCTTTGGAATTTGACAAGCAAATTGGCATTTGTGTTGCCGAGACTGCTGTAGAATAGTGATTGTTAATTACACCCTACGTGCCCTGCCTCATTCTGCCATGGGTGTATTATGCTAAATGTGTGCAGTGAGCAAAATATCTTAAATTTGATTTCAAGTTGCATATCTCAGCATGTTGCCGGACCCGCCCAAGGCAGAGAAGTGGCTTTGGGGAGTTCTGCTCCAGAATTCTGGTTCTAACTTAGACCAAGAAGTCTTCAAAGGGTCTAGCAGATATCAGTATGAATTCCTGAGTCTCTCTAGGTTGAGTATTAACATATCATATTACATTACCTACTGCCCTGGAAAGCTGTCTTTAAACAGGAGACGATATTTTTCATAAGGATCAGAGACAATATTTTTCATATGGATCTACTCACCTCTAATTGGTAAAATTCTGATCTTATATCTCAACCCCAAAGTCGGATGAATGATATAGTCTCAACTATAAAGAAATGATGAGGACTGAACAAGTGAATAAAGTAGCTGTTTCTAAAATGAATCTAATAGAGGCCAGCTACATGGTTTTTTCCGCATAGCCCATCTTGATTGATTCTCAGCATCTTCAGTCACTAATTCAGCAGGCTCACCCTTTGTTACTGAAGATGAGGCCAGGCTTTAGGTTTATTGTGCATTTAGTCAACAACCAGAGAAAACATACCATGCTTTGGTGTGCTGAAACACTCTCCTGGATAACTTTGTGATTCTTTGGGGGATTCTTTACATATGAAGCAAAATACAGAGAATAATATACAAGTGCCATATATTTACTTCCCAGATTTAATAACTACTAACATTTTGCTAGTTGTTATTACATATTACAGATCTTTATTTAAAATATATTTTTATCGATTTCAGAGAGGAAGAAAGATGAAGCAAGAGATAGAAACATCAATGATGAGAATCATTGATTGGTTGCTTCCTGCACACCCCCAACTGGGAAACAGGCCCACAACCCAGGCATGTGCTCTTGACCAGAATCAAACCTGGGACCCTTCAGTCCACAGGCTGATGCTCTATCCACTGAGACAAACCCACTAGGGCCAGATCTTTTTATTATTAACTAGAGGCCTAGTACCTGAAATTCATGCATGGAGTTGGGGGACCCCTCAGCCCAGCCTGCACCCTTGCAATCCAGGAGCCCTCCAGGGATGTCTGACTGCTGGTTTAGGCCTGTGGGATCAGGCTTAAACCAGCAGTTGAACATCCTTCTTGCAATCCAGGACTGCTGGTTTCTAATCACTAGCCTGCCTGTCTGATCGCCCCTAACTGCTTGCCTGTCTGTCCAATTGCCCCTAACCACCTTTGCCCCTGCCATTGCAGCTTCATCCAGAAGGACATCTAGAAGGTCATTCAGCTGTCTGGTCTAATTAGCATATTATGCTTTTATTATTATTGATGAAATAAAGGTCTCATATATGCTTCCTCAATCCATGTCCCAGGATAAACTTTATCTTAAAGTTCATGTGTATCTTTTCCACTTATATTAGTCTTCTGGGGTTGCCATAATAAAGTTCCACAGATTGAATAATTTAAACAACTGAAATGTATTATCTCACAGGGGGCTGGATGTTAGAGATCAAGGTGAGGACAAAGTCATGGTCCCTCTGAAGGCACTAGGGTAGCATATATTCTAAGACTCTCTCAGTGCTGGAGGCTAATTCCAGCATGTCATAATAAATGCAAGAAGTCCTCAAAAGGTTGATGGGCTTCTATATTCAGCAGGGCTGAATAATTGTTTTTGCCTATTGGAATAGCCAAAAGCATTTCCCAAAATCTGAATATCTGCATATATTATTACCTGTTACCAGACAGCTGAGGGTATTTCAATTTATATGTTATTGCCTCCTGCTGGCAAAACAGCTGAACAGCCCAGGGCATTTCCCCCAACCTGACAATGCCTACTGTATACTAAACCTTACCTTTGATATGTATGTCTACTTTGCTATAGGGAAAAATGTGGGAATAAAAAGAGCCCTGGGTCCGGAGATAGGAAGAACTTAGCTACTACAGCTAAGCTTCCCCTGGCTCCCCAAAATGCCTTCCAAATTCATATTTCTTCTCTAGCCTCTTTATTAATTTACATACAGCTTTTCTCCAGATTTCTGAACCCTTCTAGATGCTGGATATCACCCAGGCATCCCAGCTTCTGGTAGTTTCTTTGCTGTAACAGCACTTGGCGTACTCCCTGTGTGCATGTCTCTGTGCCCATGTGTCTGCTTTTGATAAGGACACTAGTCATATTGGATTAGGGACCCACCATACTCCAGTGTGAATCCATCTTAAAAAATTACACCTTCAATTACTCTACTTCCAAATAAGGTTGTGTTCTGAGGTACTGGGGCTTAGGACTTTAACATATGAATTTAGAAGGACAAAAGCTCAACTCATAACACTATCCATGTATTAATACTTTTAGGGAGAAACCAAGATGGCAACATAGGTGAACACATGAACTGCTGCCTTGCACAACAATTTCAAAACTACAGCTAAAAGACAGAACAGACATCATCCAGAACCACAGGAAAGCTGGCTGAGTGGAACTTCTACAACTAGAAGGAAAGAGAGGGGCTCATGAAGACTCAGAGGATCTGCAAAAAGCTGAGGTACAGAGACAAGCATGTAGAGAGGATCGGTGGTGGAATGCCTGGCTGGCTTCCTCTAGCAGGAGGGAGACGGAAACTCCTGACTGCACTGAAGCCCAGTTTAGGGCAAGACTCAGGACTGTTGTGAAAAGGGAGGAGTGCAAGAAAACTTAGAGAAGCCACAAAAGGCAGAGGTCTGGAGGCGCGCAAGCGAGAATGTGCACACATGGGGCTGACTGCTGATTCTGCTGCTGGTTTTCTCTAGCAGAAGGGAGACAGAAACTCCCAACTACACTGAAACCCACTTCTGACTGCATTGAACCCCAGTGTCGGTCAAGACCCTGGGAACCCAGACTTATACGGGTCCCCAGAGCACACGGAAACTCAGGGAAGCCATGAGGGCCAGAGGTCTGGAGGTGCGCGAGCACGAATGCACAGAGAGGGCTGCAGTGATAACAGAGGGACACTGAGACTCAGGGGCCCCATAGGGCAGGGCTTACAGGAAGCCAAGGCTGTCTGCTCAGCCCTGAGACTCTGCCCCATCTAAGATGAACACAGAAGCTTTGGCAATTTTGCAAGCCTTGTATCATAAGGCTGACTCCAGCACAGAAGTTCTCTCAGTGTAGACACAGCTAATCCTCACAACCAATTAGCTTGGAGGTCAATTCCCTCCTCACCCCCCGTGATACCAACAATTAGGACTTAACTACCATAAGGCTGTACACACAGTCCATAAAGGGGTGCACCAAGAGAGTCCACCTCAGGTAACTGGGGAAGCAGAGCTACTGGGTTATATAGCACACCTAGCACACAAAGCTGCTCTACCAACTCAGGGAAGCAGCGAAAATGTGGAGACAAAGGAACAGATCACAAACAAAAGAAATGGAGGAAAACAAACAACTGGATATAGAGTTCAAAACCACGCTTTAAAGATTTTTCAAGAATTTCCTAGAAAAGATGGATAAATCTAGCAAGACCCAAGAGAGATGAAAAAGGACCAACTAGAAATTAAACATATACTGACTGAAATAAAAATATTATACAGAGACCTAAAAGCAGAGTAGAGGAACTCAAGAATCAAGTCAAAGATTTGAAATACAAAGAAGCAGAAAATGCCAAAACCAGTTTGACTCAGTGGATAGAGTGTCGGGCTGTGGACTGAAAGGTCCCAGGTTCGATTCCAGTCAAGGGCATGTACCTTGGTTGTGGGCACATCCCCAGTAGGGGTCGTGCAAGAGACAGCTGATCGATGTTTCTAACTCTCTATTGCTTTCCCTTCCTCTCTGTAAAAAAATCAATAAAAATATTTTTAAAATTTCCCACATTAAATATTCTTTAAAGAAGAAGAAGAAGAAGAAGAAGAAGAAGAAGAAGAAGAAGAAGAAGAAGAAGAAGAAGAAGAAGAAAAAGAAGAAGAAGAAGAAGAAGAAGAAGAAGAAGAAGAAGAAGAAGAAGAAGAAGAAGAAGAAGAAGAAGAAGAAGAAGAAAACACTCAACTGGAAAAGTAAAAAGAAAAAGGAATTCAAAAATTGGAAGATAGTGTAAGGATCCTCTGGAACAACTTCAAGCATACCAACATCAGAATTATGGGGGTGCCAGAAGAAGAGAGAGCAAGATACTAAAAATCTATTTGAAGAAATAATAACTGAAAATGTTTCCCACCTGGTGAAAGAAATAGGCTTACAAGTACAGGAAGCAATAGAACCCCAAACAAAAGGAATCCAAAGAGGACCACACCGAAACACATCATAATTAAAATACCAAGAGCAAAAGACAGAGAGAAAATATTAAAAGCAGCAAAAGAAAAACAGATAATTACCTCCAAAGGAGCACCCATTCGATTGTCAGCTGATTTCTCAACAGAAACTATTCAGGCCAGATGGGAGTAGCAAGAAATATTCAAAGTGATAAATAGCAAGAATCTACAACCAAGATTACTCTACTTGGCAAAACTATCATTCAGAATTAAAGGTCAGATAAAGAGCTTCACAGATAAGAAAAAACTACAGGAGTTCATCAGCACCAAATCAGTATTCTATGAAATGCTGAAAGATACTCTTTAAAAAGAGGAAGAAGAAGAAAAGGGTAAAGATAAAAATTAGGAACAACAAATACATAACTATCAACTAAGTGAATCTAAAAATCAAGTGAATTAAAAAATCTGATGAACATAATAAATTGGTGAATATAATAAAATCAGGGGCATAGAAAGGGAGTGGAGTGATAATTCTCAGGGGGGAAAGGGTAAGGGAGCTGCAGGAAGAGACTGGACAAAAATTATACACCTATAGATGAGGACAATGTGGGGGTAGGTAAGGGCTGAGGGAGGGGTGGGAGCCTGGTGGAGAGCTATAGGAGGGAAAAAAGGAACAATTGTAATAATCTGAACAATAAAGATCTATTAAATAAAAAAATGTTTTTACTATATTTGATTTTTCCACAAACATATATTATTTTGTGCATAACAATTTTATAAATGAGGTATTATACTATATGTAACTTTTTTATCTAACAATCTGTTCTTGAGTTGTATTAATGAGACAAACTTACTAGTATACTAGTTCATGTATAGTACTTCACTATATAATGTACAGCAATCCTCTCTACACTAAAATTAGAAATATCGACAAAGTTTAAATGTCATTCATTCCATGATTAATAACAGATACATGAGTCTTGGTCTTAGACTCCATGAGCTCTCTAGTTCTAGTCCTTGCCAAGACCCCCTGGATCTTCAATTGTATTTTGTGACCCTATAATCTTATAATTTCAGGCCTCAGCAGTTTTTATTGTTGAGGACATTTCAGGCAGCAGGAGGAGAGCCACCTAACTGTTGGGGAATATCATTAAGCAACAAAGAAGAGAAGGAAGATATTTGAATAGATGAATAAGCACTAGAAGTTAGAGTTTGGTTTGAGAGAGCTCAGGATGACAGCTGCATGACTTCAGTCTGTGAGATATGCCTGTGGGAGGAAGGCAAGGCTGAAGATGAGGTGTGTGCCCCACTCCCTGAGTCTCCTGGACAAGTCTTTGGGGCAGGAGATTGACCCCATTGTCTTTTGATCACAAGTCACAGTGAGCAGCCAACCCTGCAAAGGGGAGTTAATTAATAACCTGAAAGCTATGGAAAGGCTCACAGACATTCTTGCAAGTGCACAGCCCAGAACCTTGCCTGCTTATCTGGGATCGCCTTTGGCCAGGGTTTCAGCCATGGCTGACCCGGGATTCAGTAAGGTGAAGAATATCTTGATCTTAAAGGTGGAAGATACAGCACAGCTGAGGTGGGCTCGTGTAGCCAACCGCGGGGAAGAGAGGAAGGCCCACCGGCACATGCAGGTACTCCACAAAGCTGTCAAGCTCA
Source organism: Lasiurus borealis (assembly GCA_004026805.1). Taxonomy (NCBI): domain Eukaryota; kingdom Metazoa; phylum Chordata; class Mammalia; order Chiroptera; family Vespertilionidae; genus Lasiurus; species Lasiurus borealis. Next base: position 70,209 of record PVJN01003517.1, on the reverse strand, counting down.
GGTGCCAAGAGATAGACTAGGAGATGGTCATCCTGGGCAAGTTTTTAGAAAAAGTAAAAAGGTCCACTGGTCATTTGACTTGGAGGAGTCACCAGCATGGATGGTGTGATGGGAGCCTTCCTGAGAAGGAGCCTCAAGAGAAGAGGAATTGACTGCCTCTGCTCAGGGCCACTTTCTTCCTATTGGATGGCGTCACATCTGGCACCAGTGAGCACTTTCTGCTTTTGTGTCCCTCCGTTGCTATCACTCTCTGAAGAATCTTTTAGAAGAGCCCATGTCACTTCCATACTAGGCCCTTGAGGAAAATGCTGGGAAATCAGATGAGTTTTGTCTTCTGCAGGTGGGAAATGAGGTTGGATATGAGCTTTAAGGAAAGATCTCCACTTTTTTGTCTGCTGCATGGGCCTTTGCAATGTTCAAATTTTGTTCATTCTTCCCAATATCCTCCATAAGGAAAGTGCCACCTTATGGGATTCAGGTAGGACCTCGAGATGGGTCATATGAAGCATTTCTTATGACAAAGTATTTACATGAAACTCCCCAGATGAACTTTTAACTTTAGAAGTACTTTAGAAGTATGGGTAAGTTTATTATTAAATTTTAACATGTGTGCCATCTAAAAACTAAATTTTCCAAGGACTGTTAAAAATGAGCATATGCCTCCTGCCACCTCCTACCTCAAGGCACACATGGATTCAGCAGAAAACATACACAACTGGAAGTAGCCTGAAAAATAGAGCTGAAATGCCCTGAAAGCTTCCCTCTCCCCACCTTCCCTAAGGGTAGAAACTCCAGGAGCCCAACTCCCCTGTCTCAGCTGTCATCCCAGTCACATTGGTGGGCACCAAAGTGAGAAATGATTCTGCATTAAAGTATGACAGTGGGAAAAGCCTGCGGTGGAACTGATGAAGTCTCAGGGTGGAAAAGAGAGAGGCTATTGACTTTGTTTTTAATGCCATATAAATGCTGTTAATAAATTGACAAGATTCTTGTTTCTATATGATTCCAAAATTTAAAAATATACAAATAGCCTTTTATGGGTTTTTCTAAGAACTCCTATTTGGACTTTATAGTTTCCCTTGAGGGCCTTAACTTTGACACACACACACACACACACACACACACACACACACACATCCTCTCATTTCTGCTGTCAGTCATGAATAGCCCTAAAAGCTGTATAATAAACCATGAATAAAATTCATGGGGAAGGATGCTATAAGATTTGTGGACATAAATGTAATCCCTACGAAGGGATCATCAGACATTTCTGACAAAAAAGACAGGTTTAAAACAATTGTTCCCAAAGACTGGTATTGATTTTAAAATGAAGCTGATAGCATTCAGAATTGATTTTTATTTCTCTTTGAGGCTCTACTATGAAACTAGACTAAGGAATAGCTATTTTAGAGACTTTCATGGTATTGATCATAAACTATATAGGATTTCTATTTTGATTATTTTTTATATTTCATTGTTTTATTCCTATCCTTTCTCCCTGAAGTAATCTCCATGTCTATTACTGCAATTTTAACAAATAAATAACTAAAGGTTGTAAAATCAGATCATTAAAATTCAAATATGTGGGTTTTTTTTTCCCAATAAAAAGAAAGTTCAGAATTTGCCGAAGTGCTACAGTACTATTTTTAAGCTCAAGCATGGTGTTTGGGCTTATACATACATGAATACACATGTCAAATGTGTGTTTACCAAAGTGGAAGGATCATGAATTTTGGAGTCAAATCCTGGTCTTCCATTACCAGTTGTGAGATTTTGGTTAAGATGGTGAGTTTCTTCCAACCTGTTTCCTTGCTTGTAAAAAGAGATTAATCATAACTCAACATTGTCATTTTAGAAGTTGAATTAAGCGGTGTATGTTACAGTTCCCAGCCAGAGGAAATGCTAAAAAAAAAAAAAAGGCTGCTATGGAGGTAGCAGTTACTTCTTTGATCCAAATCCAAGCCTTTCCATTAATTACCTGTGTAATTTTAGGCCAGACTCATTACTTGTTTAAGTGTGGGGTGTAGATATGGGATAGGATGGTTTCTCCATTCCATACAGAATAAGTCTTCATTTCTAACATACTATGAGTCTACATTTGAGGCACCAAGCAACCTAAAGAGATGCAAAAGTGAGATTTGGTTGGCTTCATAGCCACATTTTTTGTGCACTTGTCATCAGAGACTATTCTAAGCCTTTCCCATGTATTAGTGTACTTAATTCTCACAACTCTATGATTAAGAAAATATCCTTAATCCCATCTTAGAGATGAGGAAACTGAGACACAGAGTGGTTATGTACTTTGCCCAAAGTCACACAGTTAGTAAGTGCAGAGCTAAGATTCAAACCAAGATAGGCTTAAACCATTTTGCATTATAACTTTTCTAAGGGGATTGACTTATTGAGAACTAACCCAGCATCCTCCAGTTAAGATTCACTAGGTAACCCAGTACTTAGTTGTTATTTTTATTTTTCTTTCCTGGGCCCAGAATAGAACCTCATGATACATTTGCTGGAGGATAATGCTGTACATAGGTCCAGAGCCACACTTACCTTCTAGTAAATGTCTGGTGCAAAGGTCCTGCTTTCTTCCTAATAGGCTTCTGAAGTCAAAGACATATACTCCCCACATCAGCATTAACTGTTTGATTCTGGCAACATTACTTAACTTCTCCTAGCCTCAGTTTCCCCATCTGTAATGGAGGGTATATGTGGGAACATTAATTACTCACAAATGTGAAAATCATGAGGTGTAATACATGGTAAAAGGACTGCACATAGGAGGCAGCCACTAAATAGGATCAGCATTAGGACTGATCCTGAGGCAAACTTCAAGTGAAGCCACTGAACAAAAGAAGGGCTCTTATTCTGAGCTTAGAGTGGGGTTTGTTGGCCTGGGCCTGGCTAAGGCATCTCCTGAAAGCCCAGAAGCTGCTCATAGATACAGCCAAGCACACAGTCAACCTCTAGACTGTAAAATTGAGGGGGACCAAGGGTGGTTTGAGGATTTCATCACCTTGATCTTTCTCTCTTTTTTTTCTCTTCTTTTTCTCTTTTTTTTTCTCTCTCTTTCCTCTCTTAGCTTGCCCTTGGGTGGATATTTTTTAAAACTTTGCTTTGTAGTATCTGCCAATTTCTACCGTGTAAATATTCTCATGGTTGCCAATTTCAAGCTACCAACATGAGGTCACTGAATGTGGAATCAAGAATAAATCCTCCCAATAGTTCATTGCAAGTTCCAGCTGCCAGAAGCCACCACTTGCCAATACTATCATGAGAGTGCACCAAGGAACGTTGAAGGCCAATGAACCTTGAGCATTAGCAGGGCTGACGGGAAGCACTGATTGTTCGTGTTGTTAGTGGTGGCTCAAAGCAATTTCCTGACCTGATAGCCTCCAAGTAAATGTTTACTAAACTTTACTGGTCTTTATTGACCTTAGAGATGGTCTGTCTGCTATCTGTTTGCCGGGCTTGACTGAAAGCTAAAACTAAATAAAAGCAGATGGGGCCCAGTTTCGGTGTGTCTCTTCAAGAAAGAGGCTCCACTTAGCCCCAATGCCTTCTAAATTCATATTTCTTGTATAGAATTTCATTTGTATGTTACCCCCTCCTTTAGATTCTGAACCCTGCTGTAAAGGTTGTATCATCCAGCACACCACTACTTTCAAGTACACTTTTGAAGAGGTACTATGCACCATGAGGTTACACAAAGCAAAGAAGCTAAGGGAAACTGAGTTTCTGGAGACTTTGGAAATATCTTTTCTTTCCCACTAACTTAGAACTTTACCCATTTATGTACTTAGGAAAAAAATACAACTCTCTATGCAGTTTTAACAATGGGAAACTTTTGTGGCATAAAACCTTGGGAAGCAAGAAGTTAGTCTGATGCATAATTTATTCAGAAAAATCCAAGACAAATTTAGTATGATTTCATTTATTAAAGAATAAAAGTTTCCTTCTAGTCATTCTGTCCAACTATGAATTTCATTTAAAATCTTTTAGAAAGAGCAAATCTACTTTTTAAAAAAAATTCTAGGTAGTTATAATACTTTGGTTGCCAAGTTTTAAAAAATGAGGCAAGATTATATCGTGAGAGTAGAGAAAGCAAGATGAAGTGAAATCACCCATGACAATCTGTCATATTAGCCATTATGCATTTCAACATCTGCAACTGAAAAGTCACAGAAGTCAAAAAATAAAAACAAAAAAGACTCCCAAGGAACACAGACTGCCTGATGATGTTGCTAGAATATTTACCCCTATGTCCACTTCATGTAAAAAATAAATTAAGTATAAATAATGAGGTGAGGGGGCTGGTGTGTACTCAGGTGTGTTCACAGGTGTGTACTCAGAGGGGCAAAAGAATGGAGCCAAATGCCTTTCCTCTCTCACATTTGCTACACAAAACTCTCCTCCATGTTGCTGCAGAGTAAGAAAGAGTCCACAAGCCTGGGCTGGACCAGTTGCTGGAAGTCGGAGTCCTGGAGGCCTTCAGGACAGACCCCGGCCAATCTACGCAGAGCAGCCTGGGAAGAAAACAGAAGAGATGACATGAGTTGGACTGGGCTCCACTCAGATGCATGTATTTCCTTCAACTCCCAGAAAGATGCATTTCAGGAAGTGGCTTGTTTACCAGGTAATTTGTCACCTTAACACCTTTAGTCATCTGGTTCTTTTGGTCACCTGATCATAAACAATCTTATCATTTGGTAACTTGGTTTCATTTGCACCTTGGTCACCATGGTGTATGTCATCTATAAGTTTCATGATCTTTTTTTTTATATATATTTTATTGATTTTTTACAGAGAGGAAGGGAGAGAGATAGAAAGTCAGAAACATCGATGAGAGAGAGACATCGATCAGCCGCCTCCTGTTAGCCCCACAGTGGAGATGTGCCCGCAAGCAAGGTACATGTCCCCAACCGGAATCGAACCTGGGACCTTTCAGTCCACAAGCCAACGCTCTATCCACTGAGCCAAACCGGTCTCGGCTCATGATCTTAATAATGGTCTTGCCATCTTGGTTTTTTCAGCCATCCTAAGAACCTGGTTGTTTACAATATCCATCATTTTAAGGATCTGGTCAACTTAGTGAAATATGTGATCATCTTATAGACAAGAACTGCCAGGGGCATCAGTAGATGCTTCCAGATCCTTAGAGGAACCTTAGAATGGCAAGGGGTGTTCACTTATCCATAAATTCAGCTATGTTCTGAGCAAAGCATTATGAGATGAGAAGGAGGGAAGAAATAAAGAAAGAGGAAGGAAGCTCATAAAGTTGAAGGAGGTGAAGATTCTGCCACTAAGATGTGGATGAACAGGAAAGAGAGATGCAAGCAGAATGAAATCACTGCTACATCTTCACAAACTAAGAGTTTCACTTTCCTGAGTATGCTATCCTGTTTCACACCCACGTGCCTTTCCTCAGCTCCTCTCTATGACATGAAGTTCCTCTCCACTCTTTTCTAGCCAAGAGTTCCATTTATCCTTCATGGCCTGTCCCACTGTCATCCCCTGATTCCTTAAAGCAGACAGTTCCTCCTTCCCCTGTGCATGCACAGTCCCTGCACTAACTTAACCTTCTCATAAATGACTGCAATTGTCTTTTAAATGTCTATTTCCCACACTACACTCTGAGCTCCTCAAGGGTACAGACTTGTTTATATCCCTGTTGATATAAAATACATCAATGGAATCACCTCTTTTGCTGAAGATCCTGGCTTGTTTTTACTGTGATAACTCAAGGATAATGGGGTTTGTTTGTTTTTTGTTTTTTTGTTTTTGTTTTTGTTTTGGTTTGGTTTGGTTTGTTTTTTTCTGTATCTACAACAGGTAGAACAGAGGCTGGCATAGGACTCAATAAATTTTTGCTGAGAAAGGGGATCAAATAAAGTGCTTTAAAACTGAGTCTACTGCTAGAACTACCTGAAGCTGCACATGTGAGCTATGTATCAATGTAGATCTCTTTATCAGGGAGTTGAAGTAATGTATATTAAGTGCTCAATAAATACGAATTCCTTCCCTCTTCTAGAACCTGTACACATCAAGAAACAAGGTGGGAGCTTAAGGATGTCCTTCTCCTGGGAAACAAAGACAGGGGGCAATATCTGGAGTGGCAGAAGAAGCAAAGAAGAAAGAACCCAGTGTTTCATTTAATCCTTATAGGATACTGCAAGGTAAGTACAGTGATCCCCAATTTGGAAATAAGGGCACTAAGGCTCAGAGAGAGAAAGTGGCCTTCCTGAGATTACACAGTTCAACTCCAGACCTCTCAAACCTACACACACAGCAGGATCCTGCAAGCCCAGGACACTAGTTTATATTGCGTTTCAGGTGGGCATAGAACTTTTTACCTATTGCTGAGAAATCACCAAGTCAGTGGATGGAGAGGATGGCTTTAGTTGGCTGTGGGACTAACAGGCTCTGCCATGTCCACTGGGTTAAGAGGGGCATGTGGCTCTGAACAGGGACAGGGTCTGAGACACTAATGGCAGGAAGGTGGCTCCAGGAGACTATCTCTTATTAGTGTGTCCTATATCCCTTGGGGCATGATTTCCCTAAGGGCTAGAGAGGCTGATTCCATAACACTTTCTGATTGCTCTTGATCCAACAAAAAGAAATAACCCCATTACCCTTGAGTTATCACAGTAAAAACAAGCCAGGATCTTCAGCAGAAGTGAGACCATTGATGTATTTTATATCAACAGGGATAAAAATAAAGCAAAAAGAAAGGAGGAAGAAAAACTAGAGAAAGAGAGAAAATAAGCCCATACAAAGAAAAATAACATAGAAGAAAGTAGCAGAGACAGAGAAAAAGAGACAATAGGAAAAAAGTAACAAAAAGGTAATATTAAAATAGAGAGAGAGATGAACTGATGGGAAAAAATGAAACCATGCATGAAAAGAAGATGAAAAGAGGATGAGTGATGACACACACAAAAGAAAGAAAGAAAGAAAGAAAGAAAGAAAGAAAGAAAGAAAGAAAGAAAGAAAGAAAGAAAGAAAGAAAGGAAGGAAGGAAGGAAGGAAGGAAGGAAGGAAGGAAGGAAGGAAGGAAAGAAGGAAGGAAGGAAGGAAGAAAAAGCACACCTTGGGGCAGGAAGCATAGAGAGAGGTAGGAAGAGATGAGGAGTCAGGAAGAGGGGAGAGAGTTCTGGGAGGAAGAGAAACCTCTAAGAGAGGAGGCAACCTCTAGGACCTTCTAAAGTTTAGAAGGAAAGAAAAGCAAAAACAAAACACACGCGGGAGAACTAGAAACAGACCTGAAAAAACCACAAAAGCAAATAGATACCCAGGGTCCCTAGAAAGTCTACAGGGCATGAACCCAAACCATCTGGGAGTACTGTCTCCTCAGGGCCCAGCGGCTTAAAGGGCCTCCCTCCTTTCCAAATCCTTTCTCTCTCAGCCTCCGCTTTCCTCATAGAATTAACAACCAATCATCTCAGGATCTCATTCCCAGACAGTCTGAAAACATGTAAGTATTTAACAAGCCCAGCAGCCCACTGACAGCTGCTTCATTAAGGGAAAATCAAGCCTGTTTGCAGGAGACAATCTGTGCTGCCACTTTCGCAGATGTGGGAAACAATGATTTAAATGTCTTCCATCCCCCTGAAAGGAGCCTTTAAAGCTGGAAAGAACACCTTGAGGACCTGCAGGAGAGGCAGTCTCCAACTCCCCACACCAGGCAAGACACCTAGTAACTCTGTCTCCCCAGCCAGGGGGCAGCACTCAAATATGGAGGCCCTTCTGGCAGCCAAACCACAAACACTCACTAACAGGGGGTGCTGAGGGCGGCCGAGTCTATCAGGTCCTCAGCCAAGCCAAAAATAGTCACCAAACCCAAAGTCCTCTGGAGAAACAAAGAACTGGAAAAGGATCCTGACCACAAGAAGGCCCCAGGCTAGAAGGGGAGAAATGCAAGTCCCCTCATGAACCAAGGTAACAAGACCAGGACCAATGGCATGGGGGAGAAAGCATGGCTGGAGACAAGACAGTTTGGTCAAAAGTCAAGGTCTTCAACATCAGGCTGGCCTGTGTTTGAATTCTAAGAGCCTCCCTTTATAACACCAGAACACTAGAGAGCTCAACCTGCCTCCTAATGGGGAAAACAAAATCCGAGCAGGCATGCCCAGGTGCATGCTGTGTGCTCCTATCCTGAGCGTAGGGAGTTCCCAGGAAGCTGCATGGAGGAAAGGTGTTTTGATCTAAACCTTGAAGGAGGGGCTGGCAGAGCTGTAGAAAGGGTATCTGCTTGGGTCAAAGGACAAAGGCAGTGTTGGGTAGCTCATAGCACTCTGTCCTCGCAAGAAGGACGGGACCTGGAGGGAGTGGGAGACCTCCGGAGCCTAATGTGGGTGGGATTCCCACTGTGAAGGGCTGAACCACATGGACAGCAGGCTGTGGGCAACAGGGACCATGAAAGGATTGGTCATGGAGTGTCATGGTTGTAAACTGTCATGAGGAAAATTAGCCAAACAGCCAGATGGAGGGTGAATTAGGAGGAGAGGGGCTCTCCTCTGCATCCAGCAACTTGTCCACAAGGAGAAATGTCATCCCTTTTCCACTGGAAACCCATTTTGGAGATTGAAGATAGCGGCTAAGCCTTTCTGTGTGCTCTTCTTCAAACTATTGGCATAAATGAAAAAGGTATCGCAGCAAGCCCATGTATCTGAATGGAGCTTTATAGGTTCCCAACACTTCCTCAGGGCCTGGTTGGTGTCAAGCTAGATGCCTGAGTTGTGAAGATAATGGGAGTTGGGAGCAATTATTATGTGTGCCGGGTATTAATCTTCAGTAGACTAACTGACTCAGTAGACTAGACAGAATTAAGAAGTGCTATGAACCGGGAAAATCACATCTTGACATTCACTAATCTCTAATTGAAACTTAGCCTTTCCTTCTATTGTGGATGTAGCAACAAACCATGAAGTCTCAGCAAGCTCTGAGATTTGTTCACCTGTAGAAATCCCAAGAACTTTCATATCTCACGATTGTTTTAGATAGCTTCAAATACCATTGATGTACATTGCTAGGCAGGTTACAATGCTTATTAGACTCACTGCTCAATCTTATTTAAGTTATTAGTTAAAAATACACATTTAAATACTCTATAATTATATATATATATATATATATATATATATATATATATGTGTGTGTATATATATATATACATATATATATATATATATATATACATATATACATAGCTAATATGCTAAATGTTTGTCCAGGTAATGACAACACATAGTAACACCCGGCTTCTTCTCCCTAGTGACTAGCCTCCTTACAATTTCTTCAGCCCATGAACACAACTTGCTTTATAGCCAGGTGGAAACACTTTACACTGTAACCAAATGTCTGTGAAGCATTTTCCCATGCCTCATCTCATTTGACCCTCACAGAGTCCTGGAGAAGGAAGATAGGAGACTCAGTAGAATCCTATTTTCTTTTCATTACTCAGAAAAGGGAGATTTAGAAAGCTTAGAAAGTTAACTCAATTGAAAAGAAGAAATGGTGGACCTTGAAAATGACTTCAGGTTTCTCACTGCACAGAATATAGTCAAACATCGCTGCAGTTAAATATTTTACCCTTTGTTCTCTCTGCCTGATCTAATCTGTTTTGTGTTTATATTTACTGCTGTGTTGCTGACAATTACCTGAAAGAGAAGTTGGGCTGCTTCACTGGGCTGGAAAAAGTTTAGCTACATCAGAAAGCAGGTCTAATTAAGCAAGTTTATTTTATATATAGAAAAGGCTAAGTTAACTAGCACAAGTGTGATATATATAAAGCTCTCGCTGGCACCAATCTCGCGCATGTGTTTCCATCTGTCATTATCAATTGTGAATTTGGTTGACACTTCTATTATAGAGAAAGAGCAAATGACAATACTAAAAATATTTCTTCTAACTACCTCCCAATGTACACAAATTCATATTTTATTGTATATGTTTAAAACATCATTCTGACAAGGGTCCATTAGCTTCACCAGATCAAGGTGCAAAAAACGTTAAGATTGTTCTGCATGTACCAGAATAAAAGTCCCATGACAACATAGATTTTTGTCTGTTGTTGTTGTTTTTTTCACAGCTATATCCCTGTAGCCTAGAAGAGTGCATTTTCAGATAGAACCACTCAGTAAATAATTATTGAATAAAATTTAATGACCTATCCAATGTCACACAGCTCATTAATGGCAGAACCAAGACAGGTGTGTCTGACTGTAAGGCTCTGCTGTTGCTACCCCACAGTGCCCATCAGGAGCTCCCAGAAATGAGATGAACTCAGTTAAAACAAGATTGGTAAGAGGGGGCTTTACTGTGAAAGAGCTTGAAGGATCTCTAAATTCATCCATTCTCCCTTGCATCTTTTGAGGACCAATCAAGGATCTGGAAGCTAAATGGGTCTATTTATCCAATGGCTTCCCTGCTCCTTCATGCTTCCAACTGGAAGCTGCTCTGCTTTAGGATCTGTTACACCCCATCAGGGAGGCGTTCAGAGGCAAAGCATGCATTCCCCATCTAGTGCTACGGGATGAATTAATGAGAGACCCAAGCAGCAGTCGGGAGGGAACTTCCCAGGATGCACTTGCTTGGTTCAGGTGAAGGTCCTGGTGGCTGGCTGAATAATAATTCTCTGTCCCATCCTATTGCCTCCAGTCCTATTCCACAAAAGAGAGAAGGAAGCCACAATGCTTCCTTCCAAGGAGGGGAGGGAAGCTTTCTCACTGTGCCAGTTTGGAAGAGGAAGGAGACATCCACACCCTAGCCCCCACGTACATCAGGCACAGTGGCATCACTAACACCACCTAGCATCCCCCCACCAGCCACTCAGTCTTGAACATTGTTCAGATTCCCTAGAACCTAAAGGTTTGTGGTTACCCAGCCTCCCATCTTTCACATACATGACCTCATATCATTCTCTTCACAAGACAAGTATTACTCTTATCACCATTTTAAAGAGAAAAGGTGAAGCCCAGAGAAGTTTCATGGCTTATGCAAGTCAACCATGGCATAGCCAGCTACCCTGACCAGGGGGAAGAAGGGGGGAAGAATGAGAACTCACCAGGCAGGCCACCAGCACTGCATCACTGCTGTTCCTCTCTGAGGGCGATCGGCAGAGCTCAATGAGGCGGGACATACCTGTGAGAAACACATGGAAAACCTCAAGCCTTGGGTGGGGACAGCCTGGCCAGACCTGAGCCAGGAGTGCTCCACTCTCTCTCACACAGCTCTCTTCCTGGGAATGTGGAAGCAGGTGGTTCTCAGGACCCCTGTCAGCCCATCCATCAGCCAGGAAAGGAGAGTGAACCCACCTAGAGGAGCTCATAGTAGAGACCTGCTCCCTCGGGTGTGACCAGACCCTCATCAGGGCCAGGATGAACTGCAGTGTCAAAACCAAACCCCTAAGTGACAGAACCCTAACTGGGACTGAATCTGATTAAAACTGTAGCCAAGGTGGTACAGGTTTCTCTGAAGAACTACTTCTGTGGAGGCACATCTGATTTTACCTGAGCTACATTTAGTGTTTACATCTTTATCAGTGAAACTGTTGGCACCTTTTATTTTTCAACTGTCTATAGAAAATATGTTGTTGCCCAGCTGGTGTCGTTCAGTGGATTGAGCCTTGCCCCAGGCACCAGGAGGTCACCAGTTTGATTCTCAGTGAGGGCACATGTATAGGTTGTGGGCTCAATCCCTAGTCGGGGGCATGCAAGAGGTAGACTATCGATGTTTCTCTCTCATTGATGTTTCTATCTCTCTATCCCTCTCCCTTCCTCTCTCTCTCTAAAAAAAATCAATTAAAAAACATATTTTTTAAAATATAAAAAGTATATATTTTAGCTAAAACTAGAAAAATACAGATTGAGTAGGTTAATGTTGCCTAGGCCTTTAGAGAAGAAAAGTTAAATAAATAACTGCTTTTCAGGGCAAACTGACTTTCTTCAAATTTAAAAAAAAACACACCTCATTATAACAAATGATAAAAAAGGTATGTGATACATTCTGGGTCACCTCTTGCCAACCTTGTTGTACCTGGAGGACAGACATGATACTGTTTCTACCTGGACAGTTCTTTCTCCAGCTTAACACCAGGATAATTCCTTAAACCACCGCTGACGACTCACCTCCTTGCTAAAATATTCTCTGAGCCACCCAGATGAATGTGCTTCCCTTGTGTAGCAACTGTGCTTTGAGCATTGCTCTATGACATTCATTTGTATGTCAACATGAATTGACAAGATTCAAATGCAAATGTTTCTTTTCACACCTGCCACAGACATAGGTGTGTAAGTGCCTGTGGCCAGAACAATGCTACAGTTGTTGTTATATCCCTAGCACTCAGAACAGAGCCCAGCTTTTGTTGGGTAAATAAGTGACTAACCGAAGAAATGAGTGATTTAATGAGTGAATTAATAAATGAGTTAATGGTGAATAAAGTAATAAACGTGCTAATGAATGAATAAGCAAAAGGATGAATTAGTGAGTGAAGAAACAAATGAGTAAGTGAATGTATTTTTCTGAATGAGAAAATACATTAGTTGAATGAAGAAAAGGAGTCCCGATTAATAGGAAGTCTGCAGGTGAGTCATTGTTCTGGCCAGTTAAAACCTCCCTAGCCTCAGTCCTTCCTCTGTCTTGCTTCAGCCCCAAATTACAAGCTAGACTAGGGGCTGCACCCCGGGCCTCCATGCCAGCATTTCCCAGCACCCAGAGAGTGGGGCTCACCCAAGCCAGCCCTCTGTTGCCAGCATGAAATCGAGGCTGCTCTCCCACCCCGCAACTCCATTCCTGCTATAGCCAGTACCACTTACAGCTCAGCTGCACTGCCTCCTTTGCCACATCTGGGTCTCGGCTGAGACGGGCCAGGGTCACTGCAGCCTTCTGCTGGACTCGCTCGCAGGCCGCCACCTCAGCAGGAGTCCCAGATCTTGGCTTCTCAGACAGCATGCCCATGATAAGCTGGACCCCTGGACAAGAGGCAATGAATAGTTGGCACCCGTCTCAGTGGGGAGCCTTCTCCTGGGAACCTGCTGGATGGATAGCTGCAGGGCTGGAGTAGAGGCTGTCAGAATGACTGAGGGGCATCACACACTGGAAGGAAGATAGACAAGGCCACCTCTTCTACTCCTTCTGCCCTGGACTGTCTCTGGTTCCATGTACCAACTCATTGTACTTGGAAAGGACCTCTGGAGGACATTCTTTATTACTTTTTAAATGCTATTACTGAGCTTTTTTTACTGCATGTCTGACACCATGCTAAATGCATAGTAAAACCTTCAATGGTCTTGAATTTGGTATTAGTATAATTCCCTTTGGGTCCAGAGAGAAGTGAAGTGTCTTTTCAAGGTCATGCAGTTCTCTGACCTCCCACGGCCCTTCATCCAGCCCCCACATCCCCAACATCATACACAATTTGAGGCAGGACAGAGATGACATCACCAGACTGCAGGGCAAGCGACATCAGAGTCAAGTGCACCCTGGGAAGAGGACCCCTTTCAAAGTCCAGCCTTGTGGGTCATGACCCACACGTTGAAAACTGCTAGCAAGGTCGCCTAAGACCATCGGAAAACAGATATTTACATTATGATTCATTAACAGTAGCAAAATTACAGTTATGAAGTAGCAACAAAAATAATTTTAAGATTGGGGTCACCACAACATGAGAACTGTATTAAAAGGTCACAGTATTAAAAAAGGTTGAGAACCACTGTTCTAGACTGTGATCTCCTCCAGAACAAAGTCAAGGATTTATTGATGTCTGTGTTTATTTGTTTAGCACAATGCCGGACACACAGTAGCTCCCTATAACTGATTGATCCCATCCATAGCATTTTATGAACTAAAAAACCCTCTATAGATGCCAGATAGTCCAATCCCAAACCCACGGGCCTTTGTATTACACTCCTGCTAACCAGTTAAAACTTAAGGCTCCAAGTACTGAAGGAATAGGCCACAATGACACCACTTGGGCTCCCAGCTTCCTAACTGGTTCAGTAAAGTTTTTTATTATTAGCTCATCACATAGAATGAACATGAAATGATGTCTTTCAATTAGTAATAGAGTAATGGGGGATGCAAAACATGTATGTTTATTTAAACCACAGGGCAACCTGGGAAAAGGGGATTTAGCAAGAGCAGAAGCAATTGGTGGGCTCATTAGCATCTTTGGTTTCCAACCCGTTGCTAATTCTTGGCTTATTTTCCAGTCACAGGAAGCCCTCACCACTTTGTTCCCATTGGGGTGGGGGAGGTTGTCCCATTATCTTTCTATAGGACCCAGGCACTGAAACCTGGCCCACTTCACATGGACCTTGGTGACACACCCAGCACAAGGTGGGAGGGGGAGAAAGTGTGAAAGCAATGCTCTCAGGTGAGGTGTTGAGGGATCTGCTGGCCCTGACCTGCTCCCCACTCCTTAGGCTCTTCAGCATTCTACTAAGGCCAAAGCAAATCAGATCAGAATGACTGAAAATTGGAATACCTCTTTTGATAGGAATGGATTTTTACTCTTTGAATCATAATGAAATCTTTGTCTTCTCTTTGCCATCCTAGTGAAAATAGCAACTGTCACCTTCCTACCTTGGGTCTGTCTACCTTATCCCTTACCCCCTTTATCTTCCTCATGTCACTACCATCATCTGACCTTCTCTATCTCCTGTTCACTGTCTCCCACTGGAATTGAAGCCTCATTGAAGGCAGCAAACAGTTACACATTGGCCCAGCTACACACATAAGCACACATACACATGCTCATGCAAGTATGGAGACCTATATGCACAAATGCATTTGCCTCCACATAGCCTTCACACAAACACAAAGGCCCGCAATTCTGTATGGCCACATCGCACACACAACGTGTACATGCTGAAAACGCATACCGTTCTCCTGAATGATGTCCGAGGCACACTGCTCCAGGACAGACATGTTTGCCAAGATTGTCACAATCTGGAAAAGAGGATTGAGAAACTAAGAAAGTGGGCACACCTGAGCCATAAGTGGGCCCTATAAGCAGCTGAGCCAGGAGCTACAAAGCTTTCCTTTAGCCTGTGACTCCTTCCTGAACATCTGGCCTAAACTGCCAGGGTATTTTCTTTTGTCCCCAGGGGCTCCTGCCACCCAGGTGTGCTTCTCCAGTGACTGGATGCCTGTTTATCAGCACATGACCCTGAGGTGGAACCCAGGTCTTCACTGGAGAGAACAATGTCACCTGAGTGAAGAGGGGGTCCCATCATCTTTCTACAGGATCCTGCTGGTCTCAGGCCCTGAAATGCAGACAGAACTGGCAGGTTCCCAGCGATCCCCTGCCCTGGATTGGGCTCACTCCATCCTAGCTTTTTGCCCTGATACTGAACCCCACCTATTTTCAACCTGAAGCCAATGGAGACTAAGGTCAAGTTAGAGAACATGAGTGGCATAGAAGGCAGCATTATACCCCGGGTATCAGGTATACTGGAGAATCTGGTTTAAAAGTTCATGCTCAGCTATACTTTGCAGGTCTGGGCCTGCAGGCCTTGCTTGCTGGGCATCACTAAAGGCCTTGCCTATAGTAAAGGGATGCTGACATCAGGTGGACAGTGAGCCGTGGTTACAACCTCACGGGCTGGGCAGCCAACAGCCTCACCAATGTCCACCCCCCGGCCTAGTCAAGGTTTCAGAGAGAACTCACAACCCAATACTGGTTTAAGGAGTACACCACCAAGGGACCCACTGTACACACCCCAAAGTGTACAGGGTGCCAAAATACCACTGGAAAATGTTGACAACCTGGCACCTTTTAACTCAGGTGCCATCCATGACACTGCTCCTGACATAAACAGCAAAATGACTATCCAACCACATCCGTGCAAACAGACATCACTTTCATGTGGTGGTTACAATAAGTAGTGAAATAAAATGAGAGAGAGTTTCTCACCGGTGCAGGCCTATCTCAGTTAAGAGGTTTCTCCAAAGCTTGGGGTACAGTATAACTGCAGGCCATGCCCTGCTCTCAGGCGGCAGCTGGCAGTCTCCTGAGGACCGTTTAGGCAGCTTAAAAACAGAAACTCGACTATTGCTAGGTAGTAATGTGACATTTGCCAAGAAAGAGTGTTAGCAAGATTTTAATTGGCTCAATATTGGCTATTACTCTGGATAACAAATGTATGTAACAAATCTCTTTTCAACAGAAAGAAGAAGTTTGCCATATTAATATAATATCTATCTCCCCACTTCCCCATTACACAGATGTTGGAAAGGGGTACTTATCTTACGGTGCTGTGGCCCCTGTGCCTACAGCCCTTTCAGCTCAGATCTGGGCAGGGGTGGAGCGAGGTAAGCATGATCACGAGGGGTTACAAGAGGAGAGTCTGAAGGACCACCCCAACCCCCGACCCAAGAGCTGATCCCCAGGCAAGTCTGCCCACCAGATGTTTTGGGAAGGGGATGACAAGCTCCTGTTTGCATTTTAGAAAGATAATGTGACCAAAGGAGGCTTAGTGCTTGGAAGCCCTTCCCCACGCCCCTCCTTTTAAGATAGTGTTTGTGGGCTAAGTAGAAGGAGTTAGAGGAAAAATATGGGTTGAAGATGTAGTTAAAAGTGGAAAGTTTCCCAGGAAGTACAGAGTGCACAGTCTTCTGAGGAAGGAGAGACAAGGCTATTGGGTTTTTTTTTCTGAGCTGTCCATAGTAGCAGGGAGCATGACCTCTGCTCCGGCTACACAGTGGCCACTACCTCTAGCCACTGCCAGCCTGGCCTCTCTGGATAGACCCATGTTTGACATACAGATCCAACAGGGAAAGGAGAGATGGAGGAACGGAGGAAATGAGAGAGGAAGGACAAAATTGAAAACAAGGCAATTATTAAGTAGGTGTTTTAGATTGTGTTAATAAAAATTACAGAGCCTGTACCCCATGTGGTTTTCGAGGTGCAGATAACATACTCAATTAAGCACAATTTGAATTAATGCCAATTAGGCCCTACTCTGAGTCCCCCTTTTGAAACACCCTTATATGCATCGCCATGTAGAGGGGAAGAGGGATCCAAGTTTCTTCGCACAGTGGAGCCC
Source organism: Lasiurus borealis (assembly GCA_004026805.1). Lineage (NCBI taxonomy): Eukaryota > Metazoa > Chordata > Mammalia > Chiroptera > Vespertilionidae > Lasiurus > Lasiurus borealis. The sequence goes on along the minus strand of PVJN01003517.1, from coordinate 53,161 downwards.
AGGGCTGGGATTTTAGGCACAACTGGTTCACCCTGTTGTGTACCAAATAGTGATGCTGTCAACGGACGGAGTGCAGGATCCAGGCAGACAGTTTCCCCTGGCCCAGGCTAATTCCATCCTGTCTGGTGATTTTCAATTAAGTTCCATTTTCTGTGAGCAAAAAGGCACTGTTCCCTGTGTGGTTATTGGTGAACACAGAGGACACCAGCCTCTGGGGCAGCCCTAGGAGAGAAGCTATAAAGTGTAGTGGCTGCGCTGTCATTCATTTTCCACGTGACCTTGGCCACATTTCTTAACCTTCTGTGCCCTGGTGAATGAAGGTGTATTAGATTTCTGTTGCTGCTATAACAATCTTATTGCACAATGCTGGTGGTCAGAAGTCCTAAGTGAGCCGAGTGGAGGGCATATCAGAGTGTGGATGGATCTGTGTTCCTTCTTGAAACTCTAGGAGAGAATGATGTCCTTGTCTTTTCTAGTTTCTAGAAGCTGCTTGCAGTACTTGGGTCTTGGTACCACATCACTCTGACCTCTGGTCCCTCAATCACATCTTGGTCTCTGACTCCCATCCTCCTACCTCCTTCTTATACGAACACTTGTGGTTATACTAGGCCCATATGGACAATCCAGGATAATACTCCTATTTCAAAATTCTTAACCTTATCACATATGCAAATTCCCTTTGGACATGTAAGGAAGCTTGTTCAGATTTTGGGATTCAGAGGTGGACATCTTTGGCGGGGAGCAAAATACTAACTCATTTAATGCTCATCGCAGTCTTACTAATTATAGTACTAGGAGCTCCTGTGGTAGCACCCAGAACATTTGCTAAAACAAAATGAGTGTGACATGCCTGAGGGAAAAAACCTGAAAGCACCCAGACTGTGAACAACTGTGTCAGGGAGCACTAACCAACACAATCCCCAGTGTTGGCACATACTTTGCTGATGTGAGATATTCCCAGAGGGAGGCCAGGTCCTAGCTCAGGAGGAACCCTTCCCAACAAACTTTGTGCTTATTGCTTTCTGCCACATCTTGAAATCACTTTCCTTTTGGCATCCCAAAAACTTGACTGACCACCTTAGGGAAATTGAGGAAATAGCAAATTGAATCAAAAGGTAAAGATCTCCCATGTCACTGACCCTATATGGCAAGAAGAAGGCTGGTAAAGCCTTTGATGTTAGCATGGATGTGGAAGAAGAGGTTTACTCTGTGCTGGCCCAGGGCAGACGCTCTGGGAACATTTGTCCACAGCTCACCCCAAGGCAGGAACTGAGCTTGACTCACATCCTCACCAATGTCTGCCTGTGATCACACATGGTCTCTGCCTCTGTCCCTTTTGTGCACTATGTGTAAACTAACACTGAAGACCATACCACATAAAACCCTAGTGAGGGTTTCCCAGGACACCCAAATAGAGGCAAGTGCTCTGGTCTAGTAGCACCTACCACACAGAATATCTGACATACATTTAATAAAAAGTTATAATTGCTTTTATGCTGTGCAGTAATTAGAGCAAGAAGGCCAACAGTTCATGTGACTGTAATTAAAATTACTCTCTAATTGCTAGATGGAATATTTAGATTTCTGTTATCCCTGTGTTAACTCTCTAAAAGCTTTATCAACCATGTCAACTGCAGCCTTGAGACCAGCCAGCAAAATCCCTTTCAGCCTCTAAGGAAAGCCCACTGCTCTCTCTGGCCTGCCTTCTTCCCTCCACACCACTTCTTTCACCAGAGGTCAGAAAGAATCAAGACCAGGATTTGGTCTGAAGGATGAAGGGGTCTGAGAGAAGGATGTAGTCTCTTTTTAAATACTATGGCCACGCTTTTTAAAAAATATATATATGATCTTATTAAGAGAAGGGAAGAGGGAGGGGAAAAAAAGAGAGACAAACATCGATGTGAGAGTGTAACATTGATCAGCTGTCTCCTGCACACCCCCTACTGGGGATCAAGCTTGCAATCTAAGCATGTGCCCTGACTGGGAATTGAGCCAGCAACCTTTTGGTACATGGGACAATGTTCAACCAACTGAGCCACAATGGCCAGGACTGTGTCCACTCTTTTGCATGGCTTATAGTCTTTATCACACACACATACAACTCACATATTCCCAGACATAGATTGAAACAACACACACCACACATTGCCTTATAGCACACTACACTCACCACCTCATAAACTACCTTTCCTGGCCTACTTTCCTGCCTCAAAGCTGACCTTCCTTATCTCAAACCCAGCCCAATTCTTGGTTCTATCACAGACCCCTGCCCTGCTCGTGTTTGAGCATACACTTTGGTGCTAACCACTTTAAAAGCACTATGTTATCTGGTCACAGGAGAAAATATTATCCCCATTACCCATATGAGAGAAATGTGGCTTAGAGAGATCAACCAATTTGTCTATGGGCACACAGCTAGGCAATGGCAGAGTCAGAATTTGAACTCAGGTCTGTCTGAACCCAAAGTCTGTGCTGTTTCTACTATGTCACATGTGCATATGACAGGACTTGATAAACTATGAAGGTCTTTTTCATTGTGAGTCAACATTACAAACCCTATTAACTGGCATTTCTAATAAAAGGACTCCTGGTAATGGATTCACAGTGAGGTCTCAGAAACGCTACAAAATCTTGACATTCTAAAATGCGAAGCAGACAATGTGTTTTCATGGGAAGTGTATAACAGCAACCTCCACCTCCATGAAAGCCACTAATTTCTGAAGGCCACACAAAGTTCTGCTCAGTGGAAATCTCTGTTGTGGGTCTCTCACCCGAAGTTGTCACTACTTGACAGGCAGAGCAGAGGTGAGTAAGCATGAAGTGAGTAAGCCCCTCTCCCATTGCCCGTGGCACACCTGTAGCTCGATTCCCTGCACAACATGACCCCTTAGAAATGCCTCCTGTGGATTAAAATTTGATCCACACAAATGGTTTGTTAGCAGGGGGTTCTTCTCGATGTCTGACCACAATGGCTCCCCTAGATTAGCATCAGGAGGAGGAAGAACCAGACACAATGCTGCCCTTACCCCATCTACACCCCTATAGTGGGTCCAGGATAGTCCTGGCTGTCGAGGCTTCTGTTGGACAAATTAAGTGGACTCAGCTTGCTGAGATGATGGAGAGGTTCTCACTGAGATGTCCAAATGGAGGTGGACCAAATACACATCCAAGACCAAGAGGCTCCACACAGCATTGGCGTCATTGGCAGATGCATTACTGGAAACTTCACGGGCATTTAATCTCCTAAGTGTTTCAGGGGGCGGTGAGCACTCCAGAGTCTAATTCATCTTCTTTGTCTTCATTGCGCAGAGCTCTCTGGTCATCTTAATCCTCCCTCTGCCACAGGAAAGGGCCATTTGTTTCTTTAATGGATGCAGTCTTCCTAGCTAAGTGGCTGCTCTGAGTCAGAGCAGAAAGCTAAGTCTGAGCCAGGCATGGTGGGAGTCGTGCCTGGCTCAGACTTCAAGGGTGTGGGGAAAAGGGCATGGAGAAGATGAGATATGGGGCACAGGTTGGTTAGGGAGTGAAGCAGAAAAACTCCTGACTCCAGATTCAGAAAGAGTTTCCATCTTCTAGAACTTGACCACATTCTCTCTTCACCCTGAACCCCCTCCTCCTTCATAATGCTCATGATAAAACAAGTGTATCTGCACAGAGCTTGGGGTGTCTGAGCTGGAGGGGTCTTGTCCCTTTTACAGGTAAGAAAATCCCACTCCAGATGCCCCACTCAGGGCTGTGTTCCACATTCAAAGGCGAATAGTAATAATAACATTGATATGAGCTTCCATTTATTTAATAGTTCCTTTGTGCCAATAATTGTAGCAAGAGTTTATAATCATTCACTTATTGAATTCTTATTTCAAATTTGTGAAGTATCTCTTATTCAGCCACATCCACAAATAAGAAAAGTGAGGCTTGAAGTAAAATATCTTACCTTATATGATTATCATAATAGAGGAGTTTTGAACCCAAGTCACCTGACCCCCCCAATTCCTATTCTTATTGTTTTACAACTAGATCTTGTATGAAATGACCAGAGTTGGCCACAAGAAGGAACTTGAAGATGAAGGGATCTAATACCGTCAGGTAGATGACAGACCCAGAAACTGGAGATGTCTAGATGAAGAAGAGAAAGTGCAAGACACATCAAACAGAGTACGCCCTCCACCCCACTCTCCACAGCCAAGGGCTATGACTGCAATGTCCCCCTCTTTATCTGTCTGTACTGTCACACCTTCTTTCTATGGGGAACTTGTCCAACTCTAAGAAGTGAGAGATTTGACTGGAAAGGAAGTCATGAACCATAACATGCATGGCTTGGGAAGCCAAGTTGAGGACTTTGAACAATCCACTATCCATGCTCTTCCTTGGAGGATCAAGTTTAAAAATCTACATTACAAAAGGCCAGAGGCTGTCATGACCTAAATGACCAGACGGACAACTGGTCACCAGGAAGTGCATGGAGCACTTCTCAGTCCCTCCTCCATGGCCTACAGGCTCCTATCACGGCAAGGCTGGCAGCTGGTGGGTGGGGCATTTGGGGTGTACAGGGCGAGTCGGGCATGGTGAGCAACTGCGGTTCAGGCCTTGAGAGAGGCCCAGAGAGATAAGCAGGGCCTAATCCGCAGCCATTACAGCTGCTGGTGAGGCCCGGAGAGAGAGGGGGTTAGGGCCTGATCAGCAGCTGTCAGGGAGACTGTGAATCAAGTCTAGAGATAGGCCCAGAAAGAGAGGCAGGGCCTGATCTGCAGCCACCTTGATGCTGACTGGCATAGAAACTGACAAATCAGAACCTAATCTGGGTAAACTGCAAAGATAGAACCTAAAGTGTGGGGGCTGAGGAGGGATTTTAAGGACAATAAGTGTTTGGTGTAAGGTGTAAGAAAGCAGTTAAATTTTTTAATGACTGGTTTGGCAGTATAATGGTGCATATGGCTGGCTATCAGTCCATATACAGGGATTATGTATTTTTTGTCTGCCTAGAGCATCTCCTTCTGCTGAAAAAGGCTCCCCCCAATTTAAGCAATCTTATCCTAAATAATCTATCTACACTAATAAAAGGGTAATATGCTAATTAGACTGGGTCAACCAGCCATCTTCTGGATGTCCAACTTCTTTCCAGACAAAGCCATGGTGGTGGGGGCTGAAGCAGTTAGGGGGAATCAGGCCAGCAGGGGAGGGCACTTGGGATGAGATCAGGCCAGCAGCGGGTTGGTGCAATCAGGCCAGCAAGGGAGGGCAGTTGAGGGTGAGATCAGACAAGCCGGCAGAGAGGGTAAGGGCAATCAGGCAGGCAGAGGGGTTAGAGGTGATCAAGCAGGCAGGCAGAGTGGTTAGGGGCGATCAGACAGGCAGGTGAGTGATTAGGAGCCAGCAATCCCAAATTGTGACAGGAATGTCCGAATGCTGGCAGTCAGACATCTCTCCAGGGGTCCCTGATTGGAGAGGGGGCAGGTTAGGCTGAGGGAAACCCCCACCCCATGCACGGATTTCATGCATCAGGCCTCTGGTAATAATAATATTCATCATTTATTGAGTATTGAGAAGGGCTAAGCATTGTATCAGGTTCTTTACATGTATTATCTCACCCACCCTCACAATAACCCTGAGAGTTCAGTATTCATGTCCCAATTAATAGTGAGAAAATTAACACCCAAGAGGCTGTGACTTGTCCAAACCACCCAATGAATAAATTGCCATGATCAACTTCAGTCTCTGACTCCACAGCTACATTGCCTCCACTTCATGTTCACAAGTGAGATCCAAAGACCCAAATCTAAGTCAGGCCAGGATATAAATGCTGCTTGCCAACCCTATGATAGGGGGACATCCTTTTTGAGCCTCAATAATACTCTTATCTATAAAATGAAGTAAATATTACCAGCCTCGCAGAATTATTATAACCCTCATAGAAAAAGGCTTAAATGTACTAGAAAATTATCTCTGAATGTGAGTTTCTATGGTCAGTAATTCTAAGGATAGGAAGAACTAACTCAGTGCCATCTTGCTTCTTCCTTTTTATGCCATAAAGAAGCACTTAGAGAACTTCATCACAGGGCAAACTTTGGGCAGAGGCCTAAGAAATCCTGGGGAAGTGTAAACCTGGACCATGCCTTGGGGGCTTGGAAGTAGGGCTGACACGAACTAACTAGAAAGGAATAAATACCTTTAGAACAGTCACCATTACATTGTGAGGTGTGGCCTCCAATAGCAAGAGGGCATTTCAGAGACCTGAAGCCACCAGAAAGGCTTTGCAAGGTTGCCAGGTGGCAGATGGAATAAGAATCTATGGCAGCTTTACTAGGTCATGAGGCTGAAAGACACAGGCGGGGATTGGAAGCTAAGATGCAGACAGGGATGGGCTGAGTTGAAGGTTGGGGATCATCTAACTTAGAGCTCAGGCACCTGATGGAATTTGCAGAGACCTGAAACCCATTGGATCCACTGCTCCACACACCTTTTGGTAGGGAAATGGGAAACTGAGTATGGCAGAAGTGAGATAGGTCAGAATACCATAACCTCTGAACTCAAGGCCTTTTAAAATCCCCTTGCTCAATGTTTTCCAACATGTTTGAGAGTAAAATCCTTTTTCCCCAAAAAAACTTTACATGGATCTCAATCTACAAAAACATTGAGATGGATACAAGAGCTGAGGCCTAGAATCCAGGTTCTGACCCAAGCAAACCCCTGTTTACATGGAAGCAGGGAAGGGACAAAACTCACTGCAGGGCACAATGTCAGATAGGCACCAATAAGAGCAGGACACAGACTTTTGGAGTAGGTCCCGGGACCTTCCCATGATGCTCTGCTTCCTAGAAGGGACAGGTGTGAATGGAGACAGAGAAATGCCAGTGGTGGTTGGATTGAGAAAAGAGGTAGAAAGTGGGCTTGTGGAGATGCTCCAGGGGCAAGGAGACATGATGAAAACATTTCCCTTTACCTTCCTACAGGATGCAACTAGCAGGACTGACCAGGTGTTGCCAGGCCATGCTGCCCCTCACCCCCTCATTCCCCATCCCTGCCAGGGCTTAAGCCCTGACTCCTTGACCTGTCATCATGGTGACAGGTGCTGTGCCTGGTCCCTCCCCAGCTTCTCACCTGATCCCGGGTATAAGGCGTATCCACCCTCTGCTTGTCACTGCAGGCTTCCAGGAGGACACGGATGGCATTCAGCTGCAGGAGCATCTCACAGGCCATCGTGTCGAAGAAGGTGATGTTGGCAAGGGCCGCAGAGGCCAGCAGGAAGACTTCCCCGGACGAGGCCTCTTGGCACAGTTCTGGATGGCAAGAAGGGAGAAAAATAGCTTCACTGAAAAGTGCTTTCACATCAGTGTTCTCATTTGGTTCTTATAATAGCTCTGGGAGAAAATCTGGGCAAGAGTTATCGCACCCACATTACAGATAAGGGAAGTGTTAGTAAGGAGGGAAATGTATCTGTATAAGTGTCACAGCTGGGATTTGAACCCTGGTATGTGACTCCTATTCACTTCTTTATCCACTATGTACCAGGCACTACTGGGGTCTTGGGATGACACAGTGAACAATATAGATCAGGTCTTTGCTCCTGTTAAACTCACATACTAGTAGTGGGCAGGAGAAAATGAGCTTTTAAAAAATTAATATAAATAATTGCAAATTCTAGTAAATGTGAGAGAGAAAATAAACAAATGCTAAGACAGGAAAAAACTAAAAACCTAATGAGTTGCATAAGGAATGTCTCCTGAAGAATATGACAATGTAGCCCTTAAGAATGAAATGGGAAAATCATGAGAATATTTGAAGGAAGACTATGTTTGGGCCAAAGGGACAGCATATACAAAGGTCCTGAGGCAGAAAACAGCTCTTAGTACTACTGTTGTTGCATTTGCCTTGACAAAAAGGCTGAAGTTAAAACATAAAGATTCTACGTCTGAAGCTGCCATCAGCAGAGCTTCAGTGTTTCCTTTTGGAAACACTTAGTCCTACACTAAGACTCTGAATGTTGGGTTCTTTCTAATACTAGTTGTCTTAACCCAGACCTAACCATCTATAATAGTAGATGGGTATGATGGTTCTCTAAGGTAGGGAGGATCTTCCCCAACCCCAGTATCCCTTTACCACCTACCTACCACATTCCCCCATGGACTCCACTGAACCAAGAATGGACTCCTCCCTTAGGAGAAGGTATGGGAAACTGTCCATGGTGCTGCCTGCCCATCCCACTAGATCTCAGCTCCAACTTGACCATCAATCAAGATGCCTCCTGGGTCCAGGTCCTCTCCCGCTGATAACACCTCTATGAAAGTACAGGAGGAGAAGCCACACTTTGGGAATATGGCGCCAGGAGAGAAATACAATTTCAAAGACAGACTGAGCTATATTTTTATCTTGATCCCTATTTCTTGCTTCCAGACAAAAAGTCTGTACTTCTAGGTTCTGATATTGAAACTGGCACCATTTGGCACATCCCAGGGCCTGATCCTTTACTACAAATGGGCAGAAAAATAACATTAGTTGAACCTCCTGAAGTGTGCCTCACTCTTTGCCATTAAATTCTCAGCACCCTTAAAGTAGAAAATGTTGCTTCCATTACAGCTGTAGAAGCTGAGACAGAGAAGCTAGCAGCAGCCGCCACTACTTATCTCAGTTGTTTATTCTTTGCAAGGCACTCTATCCTCACAACCATCCAATGTTTATCACAGTTGTATAAATGATAGAACTGAGAATTCAAATGTTAAGTGATTTTTCCCAAATCGTGGAATTGAGGATTGTTAGTAACAGCTGAAACCTAGAATCAAAACTAGGGCTGTCTGACTCCAAAGTCCCCATTTTTCTGTACTCCAGGGTGCCTCTTCCTTCTAGGCCGTTTTGATTCATCCCACTGATGCTCCTGCAGATCTAGGTTTCATTTCTGTCAGGAGGCAATGTCTGCTTCTGGGCATCCCTGCTCCCCACAGCCCAGTTGTGACCCCTAAACAACACAGAATCCTGACCTAACTACCCATGGTTGAGACGGTGGCTTAACCAAGGAGTCAAGAAGTTTCTAATTCCCCTTTTCCCAATGACTCCCTGTCCTCTGATTTTTTGGATAACCAGGAGGACAACCAACCCCTTCCAGATCACCTGCCTACCTCCAGAGTTTAGGTGAGACCTTAGGACTCAGTGGCCCACTTTGCTTCCAGTTCTCTTGTAGGTGTAAATGCCCACCCTCGTTTTTATGCAATCATCATTGCTGCAGACACAGCAATGAACACAGCCGCCTAAGTGCCTTTTAATTTTGGTGCACATTTATTTGGTGCACATTTTCTGTCTGAGTCACCTGGGATGTGTTAGGAAGATTAAATGGAGGATTCCAGTGACTCATTTATAAGTGTTTCCAATGAATGGCAAGAAATTGGAGGGCTATTTCCCACCAAAGAACAGAGCCCTGGCATCCTTCCCAGCAGATATATCCAATCTGCTGACTCTCAGGGCAGGCTCCACAATACATCTTCATCAGAGTGCATGGGGAGTCTCCTCTTCTCCAGGCAGAAATCCAGTCCCGCCAAGGAAGTAGGGATGGACATGTGGCAAGAGTGAAAGGTCATTATTTTTTAACGATTTTCTATCACTTATAAGTTAGGAGATTTTCTATAAAACTTGGGGTTTTTGTCTTATCTTTAGAAATAAGTCTTTCCTACATGGCAGAGATCAACTGGGGTTTATCAGTGACTGACCCCTTTAGTCACAGCAGTGGTTTTCAATTCAGTGCAGGACTTAAATCAACTTATTTTCTCTTTCCATCTGGTCTCTGCAACTCATTTCTGCTTTCCATCTGGTCTCTGGTGAGTGACTGAACGTGAGACTCCGGCAGAGGTAAATCCTAACTCTGGTGTGTGGCCTTGAAGAAGTCCCTCAGCCTTTCTGGACCTGAGTTTCTTCGCCTGTAAAGTGGGCATCAAAGTTCATAATCTCTTGAATTCCCTCCAGCTACGACTTTCAACAACTGGGCTTCTGCCTTTTCCCAGCTTCGAATAAATGTGCATGCTGGCAAACTGATTTCTCCCAGCCTGGCCTGTGCGTGCCACTGCCCCAGTGACTGGAATCAGCCACAAAGTCAACTTCATGATGTCTCCTCTATGCAAAGTAATTGTGTGTCTTCAAACTGTAGAGCTAGAAAGACCCTTGAGAGGAACGGGTTTCAAACCCTTGTTTTCTATGTTAGGAAAATTGTCCTGTGAGCCTTGCCATGTGACAGGGCCAGTGAGTGGCAGGATCTCATGCAGCCTGCACAGTAGCTATTTGCAGAATGGATGGATGAAAAGGCCAAAATTCAAACCTGAGTGCTCCGACTCCAAGTCCAGTGTTCTGTGTTGCCCCTAAATGTGTGCTGTTCCAAATATTCCCAACTCTGGTGCTAACCCTGCATTTTCTGACAAAATTAATTTTCATTCAGTTTCAATAACATGGAACTAAAACAGTGACAGATAAGGAGACAGAAGCAAAAACCCAGGTTATCACCAGCACTGTACAGGAAAAAAAGTGGTTTACAAAACGAATTTCCTGAGGATTGTTATCCAGATGAGTTCTAGAATCTGCAGTTCTGCACAGGAAAGCTGGAGGGGGTGCGGGGTATGTAATAGATACTAGGCTCTGGTTCTCCTGCCAGGAGCACACTGGTCTCAATAGGGGAGGCTGGAAGAGTCAATGCCTTGAGGCCCCATGACTGGAGAGCAATGGCGGGGTTGCAGAGAGTAGTACGGGGTGAACCGGTGCTCTCTGATAGGCTGCTGTCCCCAGTCATTACTGCCATCTTTATTGGCTACAATCCACTGAGCAAAGCCCATCAGTCTCTCTCTGGTCAAGTATCTGAACCTCAAAAGTTGAGGCCCCCTTGCTTCCTGGGGTCAGTCCTGGTCTCTGATCTGAAAGGTCCATTAATCCCAATCTGACCTCCATTCAAGGAGCTTCTGGAAGGGTTGCACGCATTTTAACAGAAGACTCCACAACACAGCTGTTTCAAACCTCACTGACGCTTCAAGTTCTCTTCTAGGTGACAATGATGATCCTTGCGGAAGGTATGTGGGGCCAGCATGATCTTACTGTCCCTTCCTAAACATGACTCCGGCAAGTTCCCTCCCTCAGCGTCCCCACCCCCAGGATGACTCACTGAGGAGAGCAGTGACTATCTCCTCCATGCTCTCCAGGAAGCTGCTGAGGTGCTGCGTGAAAGGCAGGTGTGGGGAAGTGACCTGGGCGACCACGGCTGCGGCCTCGGCCCGAGTGGCCTCCGAGTGGCTGTCGTCAGTCAGGATGTCAGCCAAGCACAGAACGCCATCCACCTGCAGACGGAGAGAGGACATCCTGTGCACCCAGGAGCACCACGGCTCGTGACACTAATGAGGCCGAGAACCAGACCCTGCGTGGCCCAGCCCTGGATCCAGTGACTCTGGAGGCCTCTCCTTTGGCTCCAGCAGAGACCCTGGGCTTCATAGAGAGAATGCATCAAGCCAGGCATCCAACACAGCAAACTACCATAGAAAAAAAGCCACGTCGAGCCCTCATGTCCCGGAGCTCCCAGTCTGGCGCCCTCTTGCGTGTGTTGTATGGCTTGGTATTAGTCACTTAGTTCTTCTAAGGCTCTGTCCTCTCACCCACCCACAGGGTGTTGGGGGTTAGGAATATGAAACAGGTGATGCTGGATCCTGAAGAGATGCTCATCACATATTGGCTCTCTCCTCCCTTCCTTGGGTTAGCAGCAGGCTTAGCTCAACCTCTCTCCTTTCCCACCTTCTGCCACCATCCTCTCCCACAGACAGCCCGGCTGCTTCCTGGAGGCCTCTCCTTTCTCTCTGCCCAGCCACAGAGGAACCAGCTTGGGCACGATGGGACCTGAATGCCAGATAAAGACTTCACTTCCCGCCTGGTTGGTGTGGCTCAGTGGTTGAGCATCAACCTATGAACCACACCAGTAGATCACAGTTAGATTCCTGGTCAGGGCACATGCCTGGGTTGTGGTGGGCTCAATCCCAGTAAGGGGCAGGCAGAAGGCAGCTGATCAATGATTCTCTCTAATCACTGATATTTCTGTCCCTCTTTCCTTTTCCCTTCTTCTCTCTAAAATCAGTAAGAACATATTTATTAAAAAATAGTTTACTGCCAGTTCTGCCCCTGTCAGATCTGCTCTTGGCATCATAATAATAGCTCCTGCTTAGTGAATATTCTGTATGTTCCAGTTGCATACCCTGTTTCCCCGAAAGTAAGACATCCCCTGAAAATAAGACATACTTCCAGTTTTGCCTCTCGCTGTAATAAAAGGCACCCCCCAAAAAATAAGACCTCCCAATAATAAGGCCTCCCTGGAACATAAGGCCTCCCTGGAATATAAGGACCCCAAAGCTACTGTAAGGTGTCTGACTCCTGATTTAAAGAGACCTCATACTGCCTGAACAGCTCCAGCTGCGCTGAGGCCAATCAGTGAGCTGGTTTGTAATGACAACTACTACTGTACCGTATACAAGTAATAAATTTCCTTTTTTATTTGTTCAACAATAAATGTGTACCGTGTTCTTCTTCATGGAAAAATAAGACATCCCCTGAAGACCTAGTGCATCTTTGAAAGGAAAAATTAATATAAGACACTGTCTTATTTTTGAGAAAACAGGGTATGTTTAGTACACTGATCCTTGCAATCACCCTCTGTGTTATTATCCCCATTTTACAGACAAAGAAACTGAGGCACAGAAAGGTTCATTGACTTGCCCCAGATCACGAACTTTGAAAGCAGTCAGTTTGAGATTTGAACCCACATGGTCCATAAGCCCATGGAAGAACCAGGACTTTATGCTGCCTTCTGAGAAGGGCCACCTGAACACAGACCCTGTGCCTCCACCAAGGGGCAGCAGATGAGAATTTGGGGGGTGGGGGAGGAGAGGGGAACAGTCACTTGTCAAGGTCACCGAGCAGTGCCGCTGCAGCCCCTCAGACACCTTAGAACACCAGCCTCCCTGAGGCCCCTGAAGCTGAGAACCAAGGAGCCCCTCCCTGTTAGGAGCAGTGGGGTAGGGATGAGGCAGGGGAAGAACCAGGGAGAGGTGATTTGAGGAGATGCTCCCCACACCTGCCTCAGGCCTGGGGCTCCTGTCCTTACACCCTGACTTCCTGCCACTCAACCCCAGCTCCCTCGGGAGCCCGCGCCTTGTTTGACTGATTACCACCACAGAGTCCTGAGCTTCCCTTAAGTGGCTCCTGGGAGCTATGAGGTCCATTAGCTCTGAAAGCCTTGGCAATCTCAGACTCAAAGGAGACTAATGTGGAAACCAAAGCCCGGGGGAACTGTCCTCCACAAAACTCACCTGGGTGTGCTCCATCAAAGAGAACAAACAGCACCCTGGCTGCCCTGCAGGACTGAGTTCATCATGCCAGGGGTTGACTAACAGGCCCTGAGAGACCGGTGCCTCGCTTGGGCCTAGAAATAGGAAACGGCCCTGGTATTGCCAACAAAAGACACCTCTCAGGCCTGTATGGACTTCATCCCTTCTCTCCCTCCAGCACCATCCATGGCTGAGCTAAGGGGTCTCCGGTGGGGGGAAGTGTCAGTCTTCCAGTTCCCCTAATCTCACCTGGGATGCTGATGGAGTCACATCCCTGACCCAGCTAGGAATACAGGTCAGACCCAAAGCTAGTCCCCGACACGTGCTGGGAGATGGGCTAATCAGAAAACGCCAGAGAGGCCAAGGAGTCAGTGGCCCCCACGGGCCTGGTGCCACCCCGGGCCTGGATGCCAGGCCAGCTCCCCAGAGCAGAATGCTGCTTGGCAAACCCACTGGCACCATGTCCCTGAGCACGTATGGGTGCCCGCCCTCCCGCTGGAGCAGAGGAGCCGAGGGACATGGGGCATCATCCACAATAACCATTTGCAACGTGACTTCCCATGAGGAAGGGGCAGCCTTCCACAAGCCGCCCTGACTCCATGCCCACTGCCCAGGTGCAGGAGATGGGCCTCCTTGCAATACACAGCCCAGCACGTCTGCTGTCATCATAGTGTTCCCCGCACTGATAGGTCCTGTTTCTCCAAGGCGTGGGCCAGCTGCACCACGGAGGTTTTCTTCAAAGCACATTCTGGGGCCCGACCCAGACTTTCTCCACTGAACTCCGGGGAGACCTGGGGTCTGCCTTTCAACAAGGTCTGCAGCAAACTGTGTGCACCAGAAGCCCCGTGTAATGTGATTCTCTGCTCTCCTGTCTGTCTGTCTGTCTGTCCCTGTTCCACAGGGAACTCGTGGCTGCTCCAGGCCAGACTTTCGGTAAATGGGGAATAAATTCAAGAGAGTAAAACTTGATGGAAGACCCGAGGTCACCTCTCAGACAAGCCAAGGTGGCGGAACTGCCTCGCAGGGAAGGAAGGGTGCGGTGGGAGCAACAGCCGCCGCAGGGAAGGGCAGCTCTGGAGAAGCAGGCAGCTCAGAAGCATGGATTCTGCAGGTTCCTGACCCTCACTCCACCCTGATGTAGATCCTGATCTCTTCCCAGCCTTAGGTTTCCCAGAGAAGAGCATCTGGTGTCCTGTCCAGACTGTCTAGCTTTCCTTCTGACTTGTTTTATATGCCTCAGATCATTTTCGTTCATTTGTTGTTATGAAACATGTCATCCCTTCCAAAGAGAGTATTTGCAAATGTATTAGGCATTACAAAATCGTATCTAATCAAAGGGTGATATGCAAATTAACCATTACTCCATCACAAAGATGGTGGCGCCTATAGTCACAAGATGGTGCCCAGTTTTCTCAGCCCCACCAGAGTTCCCCAGTCCCGAGGTGTGGGGTGCCCACTGAGAGTGGGCAGTGTGAGCGGCCTGGCGGAATGCTTGCTTTATTGATGAGCAAGTGTTCTGTGCCCGGCTGCGGATGGGCCTCTGAGCTACGGAGAGCTGGTGCACAGATTCAAGCACAGGGATACTAGTAATAAAATTAACACCTGTAGTATATGTATGTATATGTATCTAATATCTGGGAAATCTACTCTTAGGAATAAAATAACACCAGAATCCCCCTGGACATCATTCTTGATCTCATACCTCTGCTTCTCCCCCCTGAATTGTGCGCTTGCCTTTCCCTTGTTTTCTCCAAAGATGTATTGCTGTGTATATTGTTTCGTTTTGACACCAATGGGATCATACTCTATGCAGAAATATGCTTTCTTCCTCAGTCAGCATTACGTTTGGGGAACTCCTTCCTGCTGCTGCGAGTGCTGAGGTCACTGCTGTGTGGCATTTCATTGCGTAAATCATTTGCAATTAAATAGAGAATTCATTTCCGCATTCTCCTGTTAAGAGGCCATTTGAGTCATTTCCCAGTTTTTGCTAGGATATACAATGCTGCCATAAATAATCTTCTAAACGTCTTCTGCTACACATGGGCCAATTTCTCTGGTCGTCTCAGCCTAGGAGAGGGATTACCAGCTCCTAGAGTCTACACACCTTTTCGTTTTCCTGGTGTTGTCCATCGCTTTGCAGAACAGCTGTAGCAATTTACAGTCCCACCAGCAAAGTATTAACTCACTTAACTCCATATTCTTGCCAACATTTGGCACTCTTGGATTTTAAACGTTTGCCATTTGGGTGGGTGTGTAAAATGTTTATCCTAACACGCATGTCTCCACTTACTACAATGAAGCTAAGAGTCTTTCCATATGCTTTTGTTTTGCTTTGCTTTGGCTTTTGACATTTGGATTTCCTATGAAGTGTGTTCCGTGCGTTTTGCTCATTTTTCTATTTGGTGCGGTGTCCTGTGGGTCTATTTCTCAGGCCATTGGCTCTGATGTTATTGACCTGCCACTTAGCCTGCTGTCAGCCAGCCGCCACACAAGGAAATTGATCCTGTCCATCACCCTCTCAGCGGCTCCATCTCATCACAGCCGGTGGCCCTGAGGGGCCCCCACACCAATGGGCGCTGGGGTCCCTGGCGCCTGAACCAATTCCCATAGTGTCTGAACAAGCAAAGGTCTAAAATCCCACCTGGGTATAAATCCTGCCTCTGTATCTCACTGCCTCGACAATTTGCGTGCCTAGACAATGTGAGCCTTCATCTATAAAATGGGGGTAAAAATCCCTACCTCGGAGGACACTGGGAGGTAACAGAGATAATGCATACACAATGCCTGCCACAGGTGGCACCATCATCCTGGCTCAATCCAGATGAGACAATCCCATCTGGTGGTTGCAGTCACCTCCCCTAGACCCAGGGCCCTGGTCCTGCCTAGTTTTTCTGCAGGTTCATCTGGAACTGAGACCCCATTGAGACCTGGGCCCACAAGTTTACCCACTTGTTGGGACTTCCTTGGATCCCGCAGCCCAGAACTAGAACTTGAAAAAGCAGAGTTGAGTCCTGTTTTAATTCCTCACTAAGACCAAGAAGATGAATAATCACAATCCCTCCGGAGAGACTAATCGTCTTATCCCTGCATCTCTTTCTGGTTCAACATGAATAGAGAACTTGCCTGGTGATTGGCGCTGACCTCGGCCTGATACAGGTCAGGAAGAGATAAGAGACAGAGAAACACAGACAGATACATAGAGAAACAAAATAATGAGACAGACAGACAGACACGGCGCAGGCTTCAAAGGATTTGGGGATTGGTCTGGTTTGGAGCCCAGCCTCTCAGTTTTTACGTGGCCTCTCTGTAACATCTCCTCCTGTGGAAAACTCTCCATCTCAGCCTTCTTTGGTTCCTGGGACTCCCTGACACCCCACTTTTGGGGGCTCCCTAACTAACTACTAATTATCATCTCTTTTAGCCTCTCCTTTGCATTCTAAGGTGACTCACACCAAGTTTTGCTGTCAGCCCACTTTGTCCCATCTCAGTCAATGGCACCCACACCCAAGTGGGCCTCAGTGGCTCACTGTGATGACCCCACACATATACACACATCTGGCCCTCCATCCCTGACTTTCTTTCCTGAGATCCACATGTCAAACCTGCTACTGGATCTCCTTAATTCCAAAGCTAATTTGCCTGGATATTTCATGACCACCTCAAACCCAGTTCACTGAACCCTGAAGTGGTCCATCGTCCCTGTCTTCCCTCCTCACTGCCCTCTCAGACCAGGTGAAAAGCCACTTCCCCTGGGAACATGCACCTAATCCCCTCCACCCCTCCAGCCAGAGGGTCTCTGTCCTCCCAACCACCTGGTCTGACCACAACTGCAGCAGTCACGTTGGGCTATCCTTATCGGTTTGGATTCTCATCTCTGCATAGATTTGAGCTGCTCAGGGCAGCTTCTGTATTAAAACCTCTCTGGTCCCAGCACCCAGCTGAGGCCTGATACATAGCAGCTCACATGCCAAGGGTGGGCTGAATGGTGAAGAATCAGAGGCCCAGGGCGGGGAAGAGATCGCCTAAGCCATGCAGCCCACGAATGCCAGGATTGGCACTTCATCCTGGCCCCCCTCCTGGCCTGTGCCCCTTAGGTGGGGCTTCTGGGAAAGGCACTGAAGGGATAAGGGGGTGAGAAGCTAGGCCAGTGGGGCTGCTCAGCTCAGCGCCTGCCATGGGCCTAAGAGTAACCCAGCCCGAGGCCAGCTTCCTCAGACCAGGCTCCCAAATATGGATCGCCTCCATCCCCAAACCACCCACGACCCGTCCCCAGCCATGCACTTAATGATGCCAAGAAAATAATCTAACCAAAGCACTTTCACATCCTAAAGAAACTGCTGCTGCAAGCACTTATAGGTAATTAGCTTTTATGTGGCGTGGGATGGGCCTGGGACTGGGCCTGAGGCCAAGCTCCCCTTATGAGAGGGCATGCAAGTGGTGGCGAGGATGGTCTGGCCTGGCCATCCCCTGGGCAGCCGGACGATGCACCCGGAGCACAGACACAGGGTGTCCAGAGCTGGTGGACGCCGAGGTTCTCCCTGGGCAGTAGGCGAAGGAGCACGGAACCCACACAGTTGAGGGACCCCAAATATTCAGTAAACACTGCTGAGATTTATGGGCGACGATTTTCTGCTGATTACTGGAAGCGCATCTGTGGTGGCTTTTATGCGAATATCTCGGGGACACAGGCTGGTGCACTGGACGGTCATATATCAGTGGTGCTGTCTGCTCACTTCCCAGTTCCTTCTTCCAGGTCTAGCATTTGGGAAAGGCAGAGGAGTGGGTGGCTGGGTTGTAACAGTGAAACAGAATATGCAAATGCCGGGAAGGGAGCATGACCTAAAACCCCCAAGTTTCCTTCTCCTTTCTGTTCCCTCAGACACCTCAATTCTGCACACCAAAAAGAAAACAGACAAGTGGGAACCACAAAACCCTTGGACTGCCTCTCACGGGTCCAGGCAGGACCGACCTGTTTGCCCCAGGGATAGTCAGAGGGAAAATCCAACCATAGAGAGGGAAGCAACAGCCACGCCCAGGAAGCAAAGCCAAGTGTCAGTCAAGGGGCAGGGCAAAGCTTTCTGTGGAACACGGGACCGTGTGGGCCAGAAGCAGGATCTGAACCAGGGGATGTAAACCACATCAGGGAAGGTTCTGGACCAAGTTTGTGGACAATGGAAGGGGCTAAACGCTTGCTTTATAAGTGAGGCATTTACTTTAAGGAGTGATAGTAGAGCTGATCTATATATATAAAAGCCCAGCGACCAGAATGGCAGAACGACCAGAACAACCAGTTGGCTATGACACTCACCGTAGCAGCCAACCAGCCTGACCCAGGCTCTGACCCCTGCCCCCTGCCAACCCAGCCCCCTAGCAGCCCTCAACACCCTGCCCCTACTCCTGGCCTGCCCCACCCCAGATTGGCCCCCAACATCCTGAATGGGGGCAAAGCCCACCCAGCCAAGTGCCCTCAGCCCCTCCCCTTGGCTGGCCAACCACCTGTGGCCCCTGCCAGCCAATCCCTGCCAACCCAGCCCAATGGGCCCCTGTCAGGGCAGGCTGGCCGGACCCCACCCTGCACGGATTCATGCACCAGGCCTCTAGTAGCAGAATAAAAGTGACAGGAAGCCCAACCAGCCTTCTATGTTCCTCCCAAACTAATATATCCCAGCTCTCTCTCAACCTGTTTGGCTATGTCAAACAAGAATCTTTAATTAAAAGTGCCAAAATGGATAAATACAAATATTAATATGTAATAGGGGACAGAATAATGGATGCAAGAGATTATATAGCCTGTCTGGCAAGCAAGTCAGTGAGGTAGAAAGAGCTGAGTCATTGATGTGGAAAGAAATCAAGAATTAAATCACTTATGAATATAAATAGAAAATAATTTCCCCATCAAGCAGATGATACTTCCTTATAGCAGATTATCACAAAGATGCTCTGAAGGTGTGTGTAGGGGAGAGGAGTGGAGATCATGAGGAGACAGCAAAAGGTCATAAGAACAAGTTCATCTCCCTTTGGGTTAGAACCACTAGGCATGCACAGATGTTAAAATACCACATTTTCAGCAAAGTACCACTGGGTGCAGCTGGAAGATCAGTGGTTCTCAGCCTATTTCTCAGATGGTAGAATCACCAAGGAAAGTTTTAAGATATGAATGTCCAGGCTTCCCTACCAGAAATTCTGATTTAATTGGTCTAAGATGGAGGCTTGGTCTCAGAAGTTGGAAAGTCCTTTAAACAATGTTAGAGGAGATCCTGGGTAGAACACTGCTTTTAGAGAACCTGTGGTGCAGTGCCAGTGACATAGTCTTAGAAGTGAGAGGGGAAAGCCTGGATCACAACTCAGCTGTGCTACCTGCTGACCTGGTGACATGAGCAGATGATTGACATTGTCTGAGCCTTGGTATTCTAATACCTAAAGTGAACATGGTATCACACTTAATAATGCAATCCTATCTAATAAAAGAGTAATATGCAAATTGACCATAACTCCACTACACCCATTAGTCAAGCCTACCAGCCAATCAGGAGAAAGAATGCAAATTAACCCAACCAAGATGGCTGCAGCCACGGAGAGAGCAGGAGGCTTGGATTTCCCTGACAAAGAAGGAACTCAAGCTTTCTGCCCTGGCCTGCCTTGGCCTCCGCTCAAGGCTACAAAGTTTCAGTTATAGAAGATAAATAAATCCCAGATACCAGGGCCTCTGCTTGGGTTGCCAGGGGGTGTGGCTGGCCTGTAAACCACCATAGGCCCCTTGCCCAGGCCACCCCACGCCCCAAGGAAACTCCCACCCTGATCCCGGACATCCTTCAGGGCAAACCAGTGGCTTCCACCTGTGCACCAGGCCTCTATCCTATCTAATAAAAGAGTAATATGCAGATTGACCATCACTCCAACACACAAGATGGCTGCCCCATGTGGTTAAAGATGGCTTCCTGCATGTGGACACAAGATGGCCATCACAAAATGGCCAGCAGGGGAGGGCAGTTGAGAGGGACCAGGTCTGCAGAGGAGGGCAGTTAGGGTCAATAAAGCTGGCAGGGGAGCAGTGAGGCATCAATCAGGCTATCAGGGGAATGATTAGGGGGTGATCAGGCTGGCAGGCAGCAGCAGTTAGGGGCAATCAGGAAGGCAGGCAGGCGAGCAGTTGGGAGCCAACAGTCTGGATTGTGAGAGCTATGTCCGCCTGCCCTCGAGGACTCCCAGATTGGGGAAAGTGCAGGCTGGGCTGAGAGACACACCCCTCTGTGCACAAATTTTGTGCACTGGGCCTTTAGTAGTAAATAAACTACTAAAATCGTTCTCTCTGAAATCAATATAAAGACCAAAGATAGCAATTTTTACCTCTCCTAGTCAACATTTTACAGTGGCCCTAGCCAATGCAATATGTCAAGGAAAAGAAATGAAAAGGGCCTTAGCTGGTTTAGCTCAGTGAATAGAGCATCAGCCCATGGACTAAAGGATCCCAGGTTTGATTTTGGTCAAGGGCACAAGCCTGAGTTGCAGGTTCAATCCCCAGTAGGAGGGAATGCAGGAGACAGCTGATCAATGATTCTCTCGCATCATTGATGTTTCTCTCTCTCTCTCTCTCTCTCCCTTTCTCTTCCTCTCTGAAATCAATAAAAATGTAATTTAAAAAATAAATAAAAAGGCATATTGATTGGAAAAGGGGAAGCATACTGGCACACTGCCATAATATACAGATCTCAAATTGTGTGTACCAAATATCTGTAAAATCCAAAAGAATCTACACACCACTATCCAAAACTGTATTTTCTATAACTAGCAACAAACAATTAAAAAAATAAGTATTTAAATATAACACTTATGTTAACATAAAACATACCTAAAAATAAGTCTAAAATAGATGTGTAAGATGCCAACACTAAAAACTTAAAACATTGCTGAGAGAAATTAATGATCTGTGTAAGCAAAGAAATAAACCACGTTTATTAATTAGAACACCTTGTATTGTTTAAGATGTCATTTATCCCAAAATTTCTTTATAAATTTAAAGAAATCTCAAAGCCTCAGCAGGTGTTTTTGTGGCATTAACAAAATGTACATAGAAATGCAAAAATAGCTGTTATAATAACCTAAGTAACCATTACAGTGAAACGACCAAATGACCAGTTGCTATGCTGTGCACTGACCACCAGATGGCAGGCTCTCAATGAAGGAACTGCCCCCTCGTGGTCAGTGTGCTCCCTCTGTGGAGCCAGGCTCACAGCTAGCATAGCTGTGGCAGCAGGAGTCTTTCCCGACTCCATGACAGCGCTACCAAGCAGCGGCAGCAGGCCAGTATGAGCATGAGCAGCACGGTGCCTGGCTCCTCCCTGGCTGCCTGCCACTTGGCACGCTGCTACATCCCCTGAGAGGTCCCACTCTGCAAGAGGGCACGGGTCAGGCTGAGGGACCCCCTACCAGTGCACAAATTTCATGCACTAGGCATCTAGTGTGTGTGTGTGTGTGTGTGTGTGTGTGTGTCTAGACATATACATATATATATAACATATATATATGTATGTATGTATGTGTGTGTGTATATATATATATAACCAGAGGCCCGATGCACGAAATTCTGCATGGGGGGGGGGGTGTCCTTCAGCCCAGCTTGCTCCCTCTCCAATCTGGGACCCCTTGAGGGATGTCCGACTGCCCATTTAGGCCTGATTGGGCCTAAATGGGCAGTTGGATATCCCTCTCACAATCCAGGACTGCTGGTTCCCAACTGCTTGTAAATTATGATTATCTAACCACTATGCTGTACACCTGAAACTAATACAAAATAATATTAAATGTAAACTGTCATGAAAAATATAAAAATCATGAAGGTAAGACTCCTATTTTTTTTCTTTTAGGAACATTATTGTTTTACCTTTCACATTAAGGTATATGATCCATTTAAATTAAAAATTTTCAATGGTGTTCCCAATTTAACCAGTACCATTTGTCAAAAAGACCATCTTTTCACCACTGAATTGAAGTGGCAGCTTTGTTGAAAGTAAAGTGATTACAGATGAATGAGTTTGTTTTGGGTTGTTTTCTGTTCTATTAGTCTTTTTGGCCATCGTTTTGCCAATATGGCACTGGTTGAGTTTCTAAATTACTACGTAACAAAACATGCATTGTGTTACTTACTAGTATAAATCCTACAACTTTGTCCTTCTTTGAGATTATTGGAAATCCTATCTAATAAAAGAGTAATATGCAAATTGACAGTACCTCTGCTACACCTACAAGCCACGCCTACAAGCTATGCCCACCAGCCAATCAGAGCAAGTATGCAAATTAATCCAACCAAGATGACTATGACCACAGAGAGAACAGGAAAGGGGCTTGGGTTGCCCCTGGTGATGGAGGAAGCCACGCTCTCCTCACAACCTGGCCAGCCAGGCCTCAGCTTAAGGCAACACTAAGTTTCAATGGCTGCTGCCACTGAGCGAACAAAAGGCTTGGCTCCACTCAAGACTACAAAGTTTCAATTGTAGAAGATAAATAAATCCAGATACTAAGGACTCCACTAAGGTCAAACAGAGGGTGTGGCGGGGACCTGGCCAGCCTGCAAACAACTACAGGCCCCTTGCCCAGGCCACCCCATGCCCCTTGATCTGGGACACCCTTCAGGGCAAATCAGCTGGCCCCCACCTGTGCACCAGGCCTCTATCCTATTTAATAAAAGAGTAATATGCAGATTGACCAACATAAGATAGCTGTCCCTATGTGGTCAAAGATCCTATCCCCATTTGGACACAAGATGGCTGCCACAAGATGGCCAGCAGGGGAAGGCAGTTGGGAGGGACCAGGCCTACAAGGGAGGGCAGTTGGGGGTGATCAAACCTGCAGGAGAGGGCAGTTAGGGGTGACCACGCTGTCAGAAAAAGGAATTTGGGAGCGATTGGGCTTGTAGGAAGGGCAGTTGGGGAGGACCCAGGCCTGCAAGGGAGAGCATTTGGGAGGCACTAGGCTTGCAGGGGAGGGCATTTATGGGTGATAAGGCCTGCAGGGGAGGGCAGTTAAGGGCAAACAAACTGGCAAAGGAGTAGTTAGGCATCAATCAGGCTGGCAGGGGAGTGGTTAGGGGGTGATCAGGCTGGCAAGCAGAAGCGGTTAGAGGTAATCAGTAAGGCAGGCAGGTAAGCAGTTGAGAGCCAGCAGTCCTAGATTGTGAGAGGGATGTCGGACTGCCCCCAAGGGGTCCCTGATTGGAGAGGGTGCAGGTTGGGCTGAGGGACACCCCAGTGCCTGTGAAAGAATTTCATACACTGGGCCTCTAATATATAGATATAGATATAGATATAGATATAGATATAGATATAGATATAGATATAGATATAGATATAGATATAGATATAGATATAGATATAGATATAGATATATAAAACAAAGGACCCACAGGTAGAATATATTTTTAAAGTTTATAATTCAAATGGGAAGATATGTAATACATTAATGAGGAAATAATTAAGTTTATAATTCAATAAGAAAAAGACAAACAACTTAATTTTTAAATGGGCAAAAGTGTCAGACCAACATTTCAGAAAAGACAATAACCAAATTGATCAATAAGGATAAAGGAAAATGCTCAAAATTATCACTCATCAGGACAAAATAAAATTTAAACCATCATGAGGAATTACTATACACCCAAGCAGGTCAGAACTGGGACATTGTTCTTAATGCGTACCAGTAGTCTTATTGCTAGCTTTACCCAGTGGCCAGATAAGTTTCTATTGAATGAGTACAAAAAAGTTTTACAAAATGTCATACTTTAAAAATATATTAGCTTGTAAGAACATGCAATAAATAACTTCAAAATGCAATGGGAATTTAATTTTAAGGCGTGCTTTAACATTTATGTAAAACACTGTGTAATATGAAAACACGGGAACTCTCGTGATCTGCCTGCAATGTGTTAAGGCACCTTTATAGGCTGAGGGGTCTGGATTTTTTTCCAGTGAAAAGTGGGTTGATTTGGGCTAAGGGTTCTGCTCTGAGAAGGCCCAGGACAAGTTGGAAACCTATTACATTACAAGATGTATCCACATCCTCCTCCTGAAAAAGACTGGCCCCATAGGTGGAATCCCCTGTTGCCTTGAATTTGTAACTCTTCCCCACAACATGCACCACACTCACAGGGCACACGGGCCCTCACCTTGGTTCCAGACCAGAGTCCACATCCTGCTAATTCAGGAGAAAACAAACCCAAGCAGCATGCATGGCAGGGCTGCCGCTGCCGCTTCAGTCCACCAGAGGCCGCTGTTGCATAGCACATGGGCACCTCAGGTCCTGACCGAGCAGAGCCTTCGCCTGCGGCTGCACTTCTAACGCAGACCGCCAGATGGCGCAAGGCGTTTCCAAGCTCAGGTTGCACTTTGTGCTTGGGATGCAGCCCCTGAAACACCTGGGCCTTCCTTCAGCCTGAACCACTTTGGCGGGTAATCTCAGCGGGAATCTTCGCGGGGAGAGGCGGGGGAGGCGGGGCAGTGTGTCAAATACTAAACCTGCCCCTCCAGAAAGACTTGGCAGTGGAGAAATGAATGAACCACACCCCCTCCAGAAAGCCCCACTTGCAGGGCTGGGGAAGGGAACAGTGGCAGTGTCCACTCCCATCTGCCCGTTGGCCAGTCACAGCACAAACAGCTTCACCCTGGGGTTCTCTGCACGGTCCCAGCCCATTCGCAGGGCGGCTGAAGGCCTGTGCCGTTTAGTGTGAGGGGTGGGAGAGGCTGATGAGTCCGGGAGAGTTAGGCCCCAAAGAGAAGCGAGGAGGCAGCTGGGATCTCCATCCACAGGCATCCTCCTTCCCTCTCACTCCTGGGTGAAGGAGAGCCGCAAGTCCAACTGAGAAAGGATTTCTTGCCTGGCATTCACAGCTCTTGTCCCCCTACCCCGTCCCATGCACAGACCAGAACTGGCTCAACCTCATGAAGCAGCTGTCTCGCCCTGGGACTGCATAACATCCCCCCACCTCCCCAGGCAGTTAAAGCAAACGGAGCCTCTAGCTGGGAATAAAAGCATGGGGTTCCCCACCGAGGCTCTGCCTCTCCTAGTGTCTCTATGCCCTCCAGCCTTAACGTTCCCTTCTGTACAATGGCCGTGACCTTCTCTCCCTGCCTTCCTTGCAAAATGATTCTGAGCGTCCAATAAGCAAAAGGTAAGAGAAACTGGTTAACTATTTTGTCTTTGTTTTTTTTATTATTGTTTTATTTCCTTCCAACTATTACCCATTTCTGGCCATCTGCAACCCTACAGGGAGCGGGCACTGGAGCCTCGGAGCCTCCCCGTCGTCCCCCTTATACCTCGTTCCCTCCTGCCCGGGGTCTCTGTGATCCCAGTCTCCGGCCCAGGCCTCCCTGTCTCTGTCCTGCAAACAAGGTGAGGGGAGCAGTGAGGGAGCTGCATGGAGACGGCAGTGTTGGCACCCTCCCCGCTAATGATTTCCTCCTCACACCTTCAACGCCGCTCTCCCTGCCTGCCCCCTGCTCTCTTTAATTCCTTCATCGATTTTCATTAAACTCTCCCCTTGGCTCCAGTACAGAGTGAAATCCTCGTGTGAAACACTAAAACCAGAGGGAGGGAGGGAGGGCGGGGAGTGAAAGGAAGCTCTGTTGAAAGCAAGGTGGTCTCTGGCCTCCGGGCTGGAGAAAGCAATTCTTGGGACTCTTGGAGGTTGTGCCTGAGACATGAGCGGATGGAACTAGGACCGTGCGAACGCTCCGACCCGTCACACAGCAGGCCTGAAGATGGAGGGGGTGTCTGGTGACCTGTAGAGACCCACACCCCCACAGAGAGGTCTGTGTGTATTTAATGTGGGGGGGAGGGGGTAGCTGCCCTACAGAGATGCACTTCCCCAGGCCCAGCCCCGTTTCTCACGGCCAGTGAATTAACTGGGCGTCACTGAGGAGGCCAGGCCAGGAAATCATCCGGAGGCTGGGGCTTTGACACTATCTAGTTAGGGCACAAGACGTGCCTGGTGGGGGCGTGGGGGCTGGTGAGAGCCCCTGGGCACCCCACTGCCCCACCCTGTCCCTAGATGTCACCTTTCACCCTGAACACTGACAACAGCCGCCTCAGCGGAACCTCCGGAACCAGCACTCGGCGGCCCAGGTCTCTGAGGGGTACTGGCAGGGCCCGGGCAAGGGAGGGGGTCAGAGGCCCTTCCTGGGTGTCTAGAACGAACCTCCCACAGCTGCAGAAGCAGCCTCATGGGGGGGATGAGCGCGGGCACGGGCCTCACGACACGGGATGGCCGCAGCCTGGGCCCAGCCTGGCTGGCTCTGGCTCCGCGGAGCTGGGATTACATTACTGCCCGGCCAGGTATCAGCCCTGTGTTCTTGAGCAAGTTGCTCGGTTCTCAGTCTCCCCTTCTTCCAACCGCACCCAGAGGTTCACAGTGAAGGGACACAGTGAAAGGAGGGGCTTCGAGAAGCGCTAGCCCAAAGCCGGCGTTCCATAGGCGCTCACTGCTGTCGTTCTCACTGGTCATGATACCCTGATGGCCTGAGAGAACAGGATCCAGCTCACTTCCCGCACAGAGCCAGACAGGAAACATGTCTGACTTCGCAGGCCGCAGGCATGGCCTCTTGGGTCACTCAAAAGCCGACAGCGACAGCACCTACACGGAGGATCACAGCTGTGCTCCCATAAATCTTCACGACTCAAAAAAATGTGAATGTCACATCATTGCCATGTGACACAAAATGTTATCCTTCTAATATTTTTTTTCCTCACCATTTATAAATGATAGAACATACATTCTTAGCTCCGAGGTCACACGTATAACAGCAAAAGAGGCAGCAGGCTGACTGTGGCCCACGTCCCTCACCGGCCACCGCCTGCCCTGGAATGTGAGATCTAGGAGGTCAGGGGCTTTTGTCTGCTTGGTTCACTGCTGTTCTCCCAGCACCTAACACAGGGCCCGGCAAATAGCAGACAATCAGTAAATATCTGCCAGATATCCATGAGGAGCTGTGCGATTTGTGTAAGTCCCTTAACCTCTCTGGGCCTGGGTTTCTTCCTCTGTACCATGGGGGGGATGTCTGCACACTGAGGCCAGCATCCCAGGAAAGGAGAATGCCCCTTGGCAAGCTCTGCAGCTGCTGCTGTACAATGTAGTTGCTGTTTCTGACCACACGGGGGCTCTTCTCAAGGAACTCTCTCCCCTTTATGAGCCTCCTGAAGCATCTGCTCTCTGCCAGGCACCCAGGGGGAATGAGAGTTGCCTGTGTGTGGAAAGAAATCAGGCCTGGAGAGAGGAATGTCCAGGTAGGGATACCTTCTCCTGTGCCAACTGGCCCGGCCAGCCCGGCTCGGTTGGGTTGAGCATTGACCTATGAACCAGCCGATCACAGTTGTGCGTTTGACCTCCCAGAGGGGGCGAGCAGGAGGCAGGCGATGGATGATTCCCCCTCATCACAGATGTTTCTATCTCTCTCTCTCCCTCTTCCTTTCTCTCTGAAATCAATAAAAATATATATATTTTTTTAAATTGCCTCCAGCTTCCAGCCTTCTGGTAAAGGTTTTCCACTCTAAACAAAAAGCCCTGCTGTTTTTTTTTCCCCCCTGATTGAGCATTTCCTGCTGCTCTTCAAACTCTCTACAGCCAAGAAATCGGAGCACTTACGATGCTAGTCTGTCCTATTTTCTCCTCTTGTCCTGCCAGCCAGCATGAAAGAAGATGAGAATACCCCACGGGCCATTTTACCACTGCCCAAGGGAAGGCTTTACAAAATAAAACACAGGACTACTCAGCACACGAAGCCGGAGACTCCTGCTGTGTTGATTCCATGGATGCTGTCTGTCTGTCTGTCTCTCTCACCACCACCGCCTGCTCCATTCAGCCATCTCAGCAAGCACACACATACCAAGGCTTCCAACCCCACGGGAAGGGGGCACTCTGCCCAGAGGGCTGGCACTCGCTCCCCCACCACATGGCTGTGTGAGCGCCGACAAATCCCTTCCCCATTCTGAGCCACAGCATTCTCATCTCTACATGGAGCAGAGTCCCCATCTGCCCTCCAGCCTCAGCGAAGAGCATCTCTGAGCCCCCGGTGCTGAGGGACCCTGCCCCACCACCTGAGTCCATTGGGCAAGAAGCAGGACGATCTGTCCAGGAGTCCGGACCAAACTTCAGAAGTTGGAGGAGAATGAACCAGACTGCGGGACCCAAGGCAAATAAAGGAAAGCAGTGTGCATGCCCATCCCCATCTAGACCAGTCACGGGAACAGACTCAAGGTAACTGCCCCCAACCCTGCAAGCAGCACAACTGTCACTGGGACATCACCAGGCCTTTCTCCTTCTCTTCCATAAACATGTTCATCTACACAACAAACTTTCCCAACAGCTTTTATCTACAATTGGTTCCCCAGATATTTGCCTTCCCACAGTTTGCTGCCCCAGAGACTCAAGGTCCTTTTTCTTTCCTTGAAAGCAGCCCCCTCTCCCCTCCTGGCTAAAGTCCCTGAGGACCTTTCTGCAGGCTCAGACCCACCCAGGTCCCCATGGAGGAGCCGCCCCACCCTCCAAACTGGGGTGAGTGCGATGGCCCAAAATGGTCACGTTGCCTGGGTTTGTCTCTAACCCCACCGCACCCTGTGCCTTGTGGACCTGGCATAGGCGTGGACTTGGGCTTCACTTTCTCTTCCCCAAACTGTCCAGTCTCTAGTTTTGGCGGCGTCCCACCTGCTTATCAAGGTACCTCGTACCCACCAGGCTCTTGCCCATTCTATCCCCTGAGGAGCTGGATCCTCTTCTCCTTGGGTCCTGTCCCAAGGGAAGAACCAACCCCCTGACCTTGGACACCACTCCCACCCAACGTGCTGCCTCCAGTTCTGTTCCACCCACGGACTCCGTTCCACTCCACCCAGGAAGTGCCCAGTGCCCCTTTGGAGCCTGCCTTTCCTGGTCCAGCTCCCCAGTCCCTGTTCCCTTCACCTCGTCATCATCTCCCACAGCCAAGATCCCAGCTCCCTCTGAAGGATGCCTCAGGAAAGGAGGGACTCAGGGACTCGCTCCAGGAAGAGGCCCAGGTGGCCACCAGGAGGTCCTTTCTCCTCCCATCTACCCACTGGGGACCTCAGGCCCTGCCCAGCCAGCTGCGCTCTTACCTTCTCCAGCTGGTGGACACCCTCCTCCACGCAGCAGATGGAGGCCAGCGTGCGGAGCGCCTGGGGGTACAAACACCGGAAACTGTCCTGCCGGCAGACCTTGAAGAGTGCTACGACCCCACCCTCCTGCCAAGAAAAGAAAATGGCACGTGACCTTACCGTGTGACCTTTCTGGGGATGACTCAAAAATACATGACCCCTCTCCTCACTCGGCAGGAATGTTTAGAGTCTGTAGGGTGGCAGAAGATGGCACCCCAACATATGCCACCTGGGCATAGGATTATTTTGAACTGAAGACATTGAGAAAAAGCAGATACAATATATTATTTTGAACTGAAGACATTGAGAAAAAGCAGATACAATATTGTATCTGCTTTTTCTCAATGTCTTCAGTTCAAAATAATATTACACACACACACACACATACATACATATCTCTGCCGGCCTTCTATTTGCCTAAAAACAGAACATACACTGAGTGGCCAGATTATTGTTATCTCTAAATGCATAATAATCTGGCCACTCAAAGTATATCCTATATAATAAAAGACTAATATGCAAATTGCCCCCTCAACCAGGAGTTCAACCAGCAGGCAGGCCAGACAATTGCTCATATCCCCTCCCCCTGGCCAGGCTGGCCAGACCTCACCCATGCACAAATTCATGCACCAGGCCTCTAATATCTATAAATATAAACAAATATAAATATAAATATTAACATAAACATAAATATACACTAAGGGGCCAGGTTATTATGCATTCAGAGATCATAGTAAGCTGGCCACTTAGTATACATTTATTAAATTATCTCCCTTCTCCTCTCTATAGGAAGGACAAAGT
The DNA here is from genome assembly GCA_004026805.1 of Lasiurus borealis. Taxonomy (NCBI): domain Eukaryota; kingdom Metazoa; phylum Chordata; class Mammalia; order Chiroptera; family Vespertilionidae; genus Lasiurus; species Lasiurus borealis. Next base: position 22,877 of record PVJN01003517.1, on the reverse strand, counting down.
TAATCACCAGAGATAACTTTAGGCCTTTATCAGCCTGGAAAGGCATCAGAGGAATCTACACAACAAACTTTCCCAGCAGCCTTTATCTACAATTGGTTCCCCAGATATTTGCCTTCCCACAGTTTGCTGCCCCAGAGACTCAAGGTCCTTTTTCTTTGTCTTGTCACTTCTTTAAAATTACATTATTCCTTTGCTAAGATTCCAGTTCTAACCAACTCTGAGTTAATCATCTCTGAGCGCTCCCATGGGTACGAGCTAATAAAATGCTGTATGTTTTTCTCTTGTTAATCTGTCTTTTTTTCAGCCCCTTTCACAGAGGCACCAGCCAGAGAACCTCGGAAGGTGGTAGATAAAATAATTTTCTCCTCTGCACACATGCACATGCATGCACACTCCCATGCTCACATGCATGCTGCAGTAAAATGCTAGTTCCAAAAACAATGTCGCCCTTGATAGTCTACACTGGAGGTGGGAGTCCCCAAAGGCTCAAGGGCAGGCGTGTTTGCTAGGACCAGGCTCTACTCCACTCAACACTCCTCCCAGGTCCCTGGTCACTCTCCCTATGGGGCAAGCCTGCCATCAGTCACCTGACATGGCTTCTAGAAATAAGTCTGAAGCAGGTAGAGGGAGCTGAAGCTGAGAGGCCCACTGCTGGTTCCTGCCCTGCTACAAACACCGATTACTTCTCAGGTCTTTCCAACCACAACAAGCAGAAAAGGAGTTTTATGCCCTGGCCAGTTTGGTTCAGTGGATAGAGCACTGAAGGGTCCCAGTTTTTATTCCAGTCCTGGGTAAAGGTATACATACACACACACACACACACACACACACACACAGAAAAAGAAGAAGGAAGAGGAGGAGAAGGAAGAAGAGGAGGATGGGGAGAAAGAAAAGGGGTTTTATTTATATTAGTGCTAGAGTTTATTCCTATTTTATAATGAAACAACTAAAGTCCAGATGGGTGGAATAATTCACATTATCCTTGTTTTAACTCCTTCACTCCCGTTCATAAAAGGAAAAAAAAAAAACAACAACAACCTTTAGGACCCATCACCGGCTCCTGAGATGAACCTGTACTTTTCATTTTGTGGGAGCTGCTCACGCAAACACCTCTAACTTGTGAAGACTTCCCACGCAGCCTCATCGGAATGAGTCATCGCACATCATCCCTCCCCCGGCACATCATAAAGACAGGCTCCGGGCCCTTTCCATTCTCAGAGTTTATGGCTTATCGCTGCAGGGACCAAGACGAAAGTGTTTCACTGCGGGGGAGTTTATAAATGCTGGCATTTCAGAATCAGCTCACAGTGATTCTTAACTTTTCTGTCCCTACTTCCTTCTGAGGTAGTTCAAGGACATCTCTTAGGACCGGTACATTCATTCAAGCTGCCCAAAAGATATGAATGGTTTATTATGTGCCAGAGTCTATGCTGGGCACTGAGCACACAGCCTCGGTCCCTGTCCACACTGAGCTCATGGTCTGGTGGTCGAAGAGACAGGGGAAGGCAGATCATATTAAAGCCAGGAAGAAGCCTGGGTAAAGGTGCAGTGACATGGGGAGGGGGGCAAGGTAAAGAGGCACGGAGCCGGCTCTCTTGTCCTAACCTGAGGTCAAAGTGAAGAACTCTGATTCCAGATGCACAGCCTCACTCTGATGAAAACCTACGCTGGTATAGAACAAATACCCCCTCTGAGTCCGTACCCCACATCCCCCCTCCCTGCCTTCCCACAGTTCCTGAGTCAGCTAATGAAGGGTCCACTTAAAGGTCTCACTCAGAGAGCCACTGAAGTAAAAACAAATTATCCTTTAAAGTGGGAAGAAAGAAACAGTCAGCCCTGCTGGTCATTAATGACCTCCCTTCAGTGTGTGTGTGTGTGTGTGTGTGTGTGTGTGTGTGTGTTTACATAGGTATGTACAATTATATATGTCTGCATTTATTCTTAATCATATATATGATATAAATATTATTTTTATATACATAACTAGAGGCCTGGTGCATGAAATTTGTGCACGGGGGTGGGGGGTGTCTTTCACCCCAGCCTGCTCTCTCTCCAATCTGGGACCCCTTGAGGGATGTCCAACTGCCCGTTTAGGCCTGATCCTAGGATTTATCGGGCCTAAATGGGCAGTTGGACATCCCTCTCACAATCTAGGACTGCTGGTTTCCAATTGCTCACCTGCCTGCCTTCCTGATTGCCCCTAACAGCTTCTGCCTGCCAGCCTGATCATCCTCTAACCACTCCCCTGCCAGCCTGATTGATGTCTAACTGCTCCCCTGCCAGTCTGTTTACCCCTAACTGTCCTCCCCTATAGGTCTGGTCACCCCTAATTGCCCTCCCCTGCAAGCCTGGGTCCCCCCAACTGTCCTTCCCTGCAGGCCCAGTCACCCCCAACTACCCTCCTTTGCAAGTCTGGTCCCTGCCTAAACTGCCCTCCCCTGCTGGCCATCTTGTGGTGGCCATCTTGTGTCCACATGGGAGCCAGATCTTTTGACCACATGGGGGGCCGCCATCTTATATATTGGAGTGATGGTCAATCTGCATATTACTCTTTTATTAGATAGGATAGATGCCTGGTACAGGGCCAGCTGGTTTGCCGTGAAGAGTGTCCTGGATCAGGGTGGGTATTCCCTTGGGGCATGGGGTGGGTGGGCCAGGTGAGGGTCCTGTGGTGGTTTTCAGGCCGGCCACACCCTCCAGTGACCCAAGCAGAGGCCCTGGTATCTGGGACTTATTTATCTTCTATAATTGAAACTTTTTAACCTGGAGCAGAGCTAAGCCTTCTGCTCACTCAGCCATTGAAACTTCATTGCCGTAAGCAGAGGCCTTGGTGGCCAGGCTTTGCAGAAAGCTTGGCTTCCTCCATCACCAGGGGCAGCCCAAGCCTCCCTCCTGCTATCTCTGTGACCATAGCCATCTTGTTTGGTTAATTTGCATACTTGCTCTGATTGGCTGGTGCACGTGGTTTGTGGGCATGGCTTGTGGGTGTAGTGGAGGTACAGTCAGTTTGCATATTACTCTTTTATTAGATAGGATAGAGATGATTGATAGGTAGATAGATAGATAATTATAGATAAATTATAATAGACTAGAGGCCCAGTGTACAAAATTCAAGTGGGATTGGAGGGTGCCCCTCAACCCAGCCTGCACCCTCTCCAATATGGGACCTCTCAGGGGATGTCCAACCAGACATTTTCCAGACATCTGACTTCCTTCCAGACAAAGCCACAGTGGTGGGGGTGAGGCAGAGGCAGTTAGGGGCAATTAGGCTGGCAGGGGTGATCAGGCCATCAGGGGAGTAAGCAGTTAGGGGGTGATCAGGTTGCCAGGGGAGGGCAGTTGGGAGCAATCAGGCCATCAGGGGAGGGCAGTTGAAGGCAATCAGGCTGGCCAGGGAGGGCAGTTGGGGGCGATCTGGCCAGCAGAGGTGGTTAGGGGCAATCAGGCAGGCAGGCAGAAATAGTTAGGGATGATCAGGCAGGCAGGCAGGCAGAGGCTGTTAGGGTCAATCAGGCTGGTAGGCAGGCAATGGTTAGGAGCCAGAGATACTAGATTGTGAGAGGATCTAAAAGTCAGACATCCTTCTCACAATCTGGGACCACTGGCTCCTAACCACTTGCCTGCCTACCAGCCTGATCACCTCTAACCACCTCTGCCAACCTGATCACCCCCAACTGCCCTCCCCTGATGGCCTGAGCATCCCCCTTCCTCTCCCCCCCCGCCAGCCTGATCGCCCCTAACTGCCTCTGCCTCACCCCCACCACTGTGGCTTTGTCTGGAAGGAAGTCAGATGTTTGGAAGATGTCCAGTCGACCGGTATAATTAGCATATTACCCTTTTATTAGTATAGATAAATTGACAGATTGTCATACATTAGATAAATGATAGATTGATTGGTAATCATGCATGAGATAAATAATAGGTGATAGATAGATATATGATAGATAAATAAATAGATAGATGATAGATAGATAGATAGATAGATAGATAGATAGATAGATAGATGATAGATAGCTGTAGATCATTTATATCTGGAATAGCCAATGAATAAATGGTGCCAAAGAATGCAGGCCAAAAGCCAGGATCAATGCGGCCACCTTATTTTGGCTCAGGAAGCACTGAGCCCAGCATATATTTAAGCCTCTGTTCTCATTTGCATTTGCTTCTCATTACATCCTTTCCCAGGCCTGTGAGAAAGGGGAGGTGGGGTGGGTGGGAATGGCCTTCTTAGCATTTTTAGTTACTGGGAGAGGAAGGGGGGAAATTCTGAACCCAAACTGAGGGGATTCTTCAAATCCTGGTTCTGCTGCTGGTTAACTTTGGCCAAAAAATGGGGTCATGATACAGCTACATGATGGAGTTTGGGGGCAGTCTATTAGTTCATGTAAATGAAAGGGCCTAGCACCCAGTTCTGGCCAGCTGGGTGAAGGCAGGCTATGGGAGGGATCCTGGTTGGAAGGGTGTTTCTTAACCTCTTGAAAGGTGGTGTCTCAAATGCTGGAATATGTGGGAGGTGAGGAGGAATGAGACAGTGAGCGAGTGAGATGAATTAGTGGAAGGGACCAGCCTGAAGTGCCCGCCGAGGACCCAAGAGCAGCACTCATCTTCGCGCGGAGCCAGGAATCGCTGGAGTTAGCAGAATCACACTGTTGGCTGGCGCTTTTTTAATTTTATAGAAAGCTCCGGGCTCAGAGCCCAGTTGTGTATAGTATGCATTATTCAGACAGACTCGAGATACGCCACCAAAGTTATGGGGTGTGTAGGCTGGTGGTGGGAAGAATAACGGAGTTGGGGTGCAGGATAATCTTGACAGAACACAGTGGAGTTTTCTGTGCTTTGAACTCAGGGAGGGAGGGGGAAGACTGGGTTTGCCCCATGGCCTGCAGAGGAACCCAAGAAGCTGAGATGACGGACCTCAGACAGGGTCCGAGAGGCAGCTCAGATGGATGGAAAACCCAAAGACAGATCACACTGGGCCACAAAGATGTGGGTGGAGAGGTCCAGTGGGGGAGCTGCCCCACAGTTGCTGCAGTTTGGGGCACATCTCCTGAACATGGACAGTGGAGTACTGTGTAGGGTATACCAGATAGTCAACCGCTCCAGGTACTCAACCACTGTGAGTCTTATATTCTTTTTTTTTTTTTTTTTTTGGTAAAATAGGGTCACTAGCCCCACTCAGTTTGGTTCTGTAGATAGAGCATCCACCTGAAGACTGAAGGGTCCTGGGTGGGATTCTGATCAAGGGCACACCCCCGAGTTTCGGCTTGATCCCCAGTAGAGGAGATGTAGGAGACAGCCAATCAATGATTCTCTCTCATCATTAATGTTTCCCTCTCTTTCTCCCTCCTCTTTCTCTCTGAACTCAATTTTTTAAAATGTTTTTTTAAAAAAACAACAAAACAGGATCACTGATACCCATCTCAGAAGTATGTGTGTAGACAAGATATAACATGTGGATAGAGCCCTCACTCAAAGACCCATCCAAATCTTTAAACAACTACTGGTCATAGCTCTTGAAAGCCCAGGGCTGGTGTTGGGATTGTGAGTCGTTAAATAGTTGAGGAATGGCAAAGGCCTTTCCCCACTGCTTTCTTTTCTTTTTTTTTTTTTCTTTTTTAAATATATTTTATTGATACAGTGGCACCTCGAGATACGAGTTTAATTCATTCCATAACCTTGAGGCGTGGGAAACTATGAGACGCTCGAGTCGTGGTAAACTGATGGATCTTGGGTAGCCGGCCGTTCCGAGAGATTACTCCTATCTCAAATGTTGCTCGTATTTCAAAGCAAAAATCGCTTGCTCGATGGCTCGCATCTCAAAAATCTCGTATGTTAGGGCACTCGTATCTTGAGGTACCACTGTATTTCACAGAGAGGAAAGGAGAGGGATAGAGAGCTAGAAACATCGATGAGAGAGAGACATCTATCAGCCGCCTCCTACACGCCCCCCACTGGGGATGTGCCCACCACAAAGGTACATGCCCTTGACCAGAATCCAACCCAGGACCTTTCAGTCCACAGGCCGATGCTCTAGCCATGGAGCCAAACCGGTTTCAGCCCCACTGCTTTCTTAACAGAAAATATTTGGGATGAATATTTAACCAAAGTTCTGGTCCCCAGAGAAGATTAAGGCCATCTTCAGCTTATATCCCTCTCTGCTTCTGAAAGTGGAATACAAATATAGGCAGCAAGGGCCATCTGCAGTGCATGGAAACAGCTCAGAGGGCCCAGGCCCTAAAACAGAATAAGAGCTCTGGCCAACTTTCCTTCTCAGAAAAATGTTAAGGCCTGTTCTTTCCAAAGTGTAAAAACATTTCAGGCTCTAGCCACTTTTGCTCAGTAGTCAGAACGCTGGCCTGAGGACAGAAAGGTCACGGGTTCAATTCCAGTCAAGAGCATGTATGTTGCCTGTAGGCTTAATCCCTCGTCCTGGTCAAGGCACATGTGGGAGGCAACCAATCAATGTGTCTCTCTTACGCCTATGTTTCCCTCTGTATGTCTCGCCCCCTCCTTTCCATTCTCTCTAAAAAATAAATGGGGAAAAATATCCTCTGGTGAGAATTAATAGCAACAACAAAAACATTTTAGGCCCCACAGAGCCATTCAGAAGAGTTCCTTGTCGCTTTCACGCCTCCAAACCATACCTGAAACTCAAACTCAGCCAATATTTGCAACTCATTTTGAAGGAGAAAATAGTTCTTGTTCTAAAAGAGAGCCAGCTAAGTTCTGTTTAAAGTTAATCATTAAACTGCCATTGTGTCAGTTCCAACCCCAATTCCATTCCCCATAGCAATGAGCATTGAGCAGACCTCTGCAGAGTCTACAATCAAGCTGAGTGACTGGGTCACAGAATCCTTGGAGAGGATACGACCTCATGCTACCCTCACTGTGCCCTTTGGCCATCAACACCACAAGCTTTCCAAGTCAAAACACGCCCAAAGCACTCTCTAAGAGATGGTCCTCAACCCAAGAGGCACATTAGAGCCATGCAGAACGCAAAAATATTCACCACAAATCCTATTCGGGGCCATTTAAGTCTGAACCAGAACATTCTTAAAGCTCCTCAGTGATTCTAATGTGTAGAGTTGAGAAATTGTGAGTCACACTTTGCTCCAAGAATCTGAAAAACCAAAGACTGAACCAGAAGTCAACATTGTGGGTTCTAGGACCATGAACTCTAAAGTAAAGAGACTTGGGTTCGAATTCTTTCACTCTTTATCAGTTGTAAGACTCTGACTGAGCAAATCCCTCAAATCATTTCTTCAACTAGAGATGGAAACAACATGACACCTACTTCATAGGATGCTTGGTGATTAAAAAAAAAAAAAAAAAAAAAAAAAACATGTGCAAGGCATTCAGTGCAAGTATCAGCTATGGCTGTTATATAGAATTTACTGCTCCCTGACCAGGGTTCATAAGCATTTATCTTACTCTTCCAGATTTCCTCAAGGGCTTAGATCAATGAATCTGAGAGTCTGGCCATGCCTCAGAGTCACCCACAGACCTTATTAGCTGCCCAGTATTACCCCAGGGCCTTATGGGTTGGAGTAAAAGGATCTGTGTTTTCCAAAACTCCCTGGGAACCCCAGAGCTGGATCATCTTCCTGTGACTGGCATCGTAAGCCTATTGAAGGGCATTACTTTTCTTCCAATGAGATCACTGCTTCTATCCCCAATGGGATGTCATTTCTCAAGCAGAAAAGTACAAATGAAGCAGGCCCTGGTGAGGTTCAAAGGTAACCCATTACCTATGTTTGCCCTACATAGGGCATGAGCATATTGATCATGAAGCTAATGAATTATAACTCCCATTGTAATTGCTGAAAACCACTGTCTTTTCAAGTGTGTCTTCCCCTTGTGGCTGCAGAGATTTTTGGGATCCAGCCAGCAACCTGAGTTTGGGTTTGAGGTTTGGTGGGCTATGTGGAGATGAAAAAAGAGGGTTAGTTTTTATAATAGGCACCACACATGAAGAAAGATGGTAGAGGGTCTGGGGGCACTGAGACATCAAGTAGGGAATGAATCAGAGGGGAAAGCCACTATTAAAGATGGAGACACCAGTAGTGGGGAGGGGAGGTGTCTCTTTCAAGGTCACACAGCAAGCAAATGCTAGAGCCGGGACAACTTCCCGAGCCAGTTATTCCCCAAAACTAGCTTCCTTGCACTCTCCCCAGGTCTGTCAATTTTGGCCCCTACCCATGAACCTCACCTTAGCTATTATGCGGCACAAGGGAGCCCCCTCCTGGGTCAGGCTAAACAGATTCCCTGTGGTGGATTCCGTGGTGTAGATATTGTCCGAGGCATCAATTTTTCTCACCAGGGCCTAAGAAAAGAAAGCAGAGGTTCACAGTTACTCACCCCATCTACCCTCTGTTCATCTTCCTTAATAAAGCATCAGTGGTTTCATGCTCTTAAGAGCACTCTAGAATCAATAACCCTGTCCCATCCACAGTCCTACTATGGGGGTGATGAGGTTCTAATTTGGGGAAAGACATGAGCCAACATGGAATCAGAGCTACATTTCAGAAAGATGGGGTCATTTCAAACCCCTGGGACCTAGATGACAAACATGTCCTGCTCTAAGTGATCAGGAAATAATGATGGTCTCAGCAAGTACCATTTTGTTGTGCTACTGACTCCTAAGAGAACAAAAAACATCAGTTAAATAAACCATCACGTTTAAAACAGAGCTGCAGTAGTGACCAAAGAAGCTTCTTATTTTTGGACTACAGGACTGATGCATGAAGATTCATGCAAGAATGGGCCTTCCTTTCCCTGGCTGCAGGCACCGACTTCACTTGAGCCTAGAGCTGTCTTTCTGCCTTCCCATACTGTCCAGAGGCCCTGAGTGGCTGGGGTGGTGCAGGACAACCCCAGCAGCTCAGCACCTGTGTATGCAAATCATTCTGCCATCTTTGTTGGGTTAATTTGCATACTCACTCCTGATTGGTTGGTGGGTGTCATGAAGGTATGGTTAATTAGCATGTTACTCTTTTATTACATAGATGGCTATTAGCCAACAGAGAACCCCAGCTGGGTAAGGGGTTAAGTGAAAAAAAAGCACTCTAGAGTAGCTTAGTGAGGATGGGGGCTGGGTCACACTTGCACTGGGTCTCTAGCCAGGCCGAAATAGCAGCACTGGTCCTGTCCAAAAGTGGGTAAACTCGGTGAGGAATATCACACTGATCAAAGCTGAGGAATCCCAGGCTAGTGATAAGATGGCTAGGAACATTAAACATAGGACCCAGGGAGATCTGGGAAGAAAAGAAATAGTAAATTATCAAGAAGGTAAGAACCTTATTCCTAGAAGAGTTATGTTATTTCTAAGTAAAACCTTTTCAGGTATCTTGAAACTACTTCATAATCATCCATTTGCTTTAAAACACATTACTCATTTATAAATGATTCCTGCCTGTTAATTAATGCTAATTTCTTGAAGGGTTTTTTTTTTTTCTGAGAGGTGTGGAGATGGAGATGGGGGAGAGGTGCCTTTGGGGGGTCTCATGCAAGAAGCAAGCTCTTCAGAGAGGGGTGCTCTGAGCAGCCACTTTTGCACTTTCAGTTGCCGTGTTTATTTTTAAATATTAAATGGATTTATTGTTTTATTAGCTCTGGTATTATCGAAAAGATACTTGTTGAGATCTGAGTTCTAGTCCAGCTTGCCTTTTTTAACAGACTATGTTGACCAGGAAGTGTGTGGATGGTCAAAGTGTGGATTTCAGAGCCAAACTGCCTGGGTTCAAACCTTGACTGCAACTTCTGTGTATGTGCCCTCGAGCAAGTAACTTAGCCCTATTTGCCTCAGTTTTGTCATCTGCAAAATGGTGGCAATAATAGTGTGTGTATCGTGATTATGGTGATTATAGCCATCTATTAAGGTTGTCAAAACATATGAAGAACTTTTAAAGGTACCTGGCACTGAGAAGCAAAATAAAATTGTTTTTGTGATCTTGGGCAACTGAGATAAACTTTCTGGGCCTCAGTTTCCCCTTTTGTAATGTGATTGAAACTAAGGGGGTTTGAGGCTCCACATAAATGGCTCTCCCTCTTTTTCTTCTTTATTCAAACTCATAGGGTTCTTCACACTAAGATTAAGTGTATATCTAATCAAATTACATAAATATTAAAATTATCCCCTAAGATCTGATAGATGCCTTTTGTAAGATATTCAACAAAAGGTAAAATTAATAACCAAGATTTGTCACTACAAATCTCTATAATGAGCCTATTTCTTAGAAGCCTCCCCTCCCATTACCGTAAGCAGTTACATAAGTGATACTAATGCTCACAAGAAAATGCAGATGTCATATACAGGGTCCTATACCTAAATGATAATTACCTAATGTTCCTGATTAGTGTTTGCACTTGAAGCAAATTAGCATTACATTAAACAATCCAAACCCAATGTCTTTTGCAATCACCTGAGACTATTAGACAATTTATGTCTAAGAATAATTTCTGTTAATGTCCACGTGTATATTACTGCAATTACCCACCAGCTATGTCACAGTGAACCAGCTCTCTGACCATGATGTTCACAGATATACTAGTAAATGTGGAAAGACGTGAGTGCAAAGGCTCCTCTGAAATCATCAAGGCCCAAAGTATCATAAAACGTCAGGGCTGGATGGGCCCGCACAAGAGTAGTCCAAACCTTATTACACAGCTGAGGAAACTGAGACTCAGAAGTCTGGCATGTGTTACATAGTGAAGCTGGATCTTAACCATGTGAACTGGACTTCCTGTTTCCAAACATCAGTGACTCCTTCTCCTTCATTGTCAGTGGGACCTCAGCCGGGCCAGTAGAGATGAAAGTATCCAGCCTCCATCTTGGCTTCCATAAGCATCTACAATGCTCTGCCTTCTGGTGGCCAGGGCTCCTGGTGCAGGGACAGAGGTGACAAGAGTCCCAGCTGCTGCCCCTCAGGATGCACCATCCTTGTTCTGGCCAAGGTCACACTTTCCCTGAGCTACGCCCAGCTGTGTCTGACGGCAGTGCAGGCCCATGACTGTAGGACAGGAGATTCCTCTAATGCTGTGGTTCTCAACCTTTCTAATGCCGCGACCCTTTAAGACAGTTCCTCATGTGGTGGTGACCCCCAACCATAAAATTATTTCTGTTGCTACTTCATAACTGTAATTTTGCTACTGTTACGAACTGTAATGTAAATATCTGATATGCAGGATATATTTTCATTGTTACAAATTGAACATAATTAAAGCATAGTGATCAATCACAAAAACAATATGTAATTATATATTGTGAAATATTTATTTCTAATTACAAATAAATGAAATTTTGTCTTGAATCGTGGTGTAGCATGGGTAACAGTCTTCATATAATAACAGTAAACTACATTACTACACCTTGCTACACTGAGGAGCGGTCTGTTGGTTCCTAAGACCATGGGAAATAGGTGTTTTCCAATAGTCTTAGGCGATCCCTGTGAAAGGGTCTTTTGGCCTCCAAAGGGGTCTCGACCCACAGGTTGAGAACTGTTGCTCTAATGGGTGATTTTGACTTTAAAATTCTGAGTCTCTTTCTACTCAATTCTTCCTTCTTCCTCTTTCTCAGTTGTCAAAACAGCAACGTGGTTTTCTATCCCCGCTCCTGCTTCCTCCCCTTTATCTGTCACAGGCATTTCTTATCAAATTCTATCTTGGTGTCAGCTTTAAACTCACACAGTCTCTGAAGTCAATTTGTTTTACAGGAAATCAATGAGGAATTGGATAAGTTTCAAAAATGTGCTTTACCCCATATCCTGAAAAGAGTGTTGAAAAAAAATAGAAACAAAATAAAGGAAAGAAACCAATTAGGTTGAATGACAGGTATATTTCCTTAAAAGATAGACTATGCAGATGTGAAACACAACAATGAGATATAAGCAAGAGACAGGAATAAGAAGGAATTAAAGGGATGCATGCAATTTAACTACCCTAAATAAAAAAATCAGAAAAGGAAGATAGATATTTTTTTCATTATTTTTCAATCAGAAAGAATGACTGCAGCTCAGTGATATTTATCAAGAGAGGTAAACTTTCAACCAACCACCTAAAATGAGTTTCTAAGAAGGAGACAGGAAAATATGAGGCGGCCTCTTCCTGGAGCTTCAGGTGGAGAATCCACAGTTGGGCATGGTGAGGGCAGCCCAGCTATGCACAAGGACTACATAAATGTGGGCTGTCTGGACAGGAGACAGTATGTTAAATACAGTCACAAATGCTTTGCTATTCCTCCCAGGGTAGTTAAATTGCATGCATCCCTTTTCAGATGCGGGTTCTAATTTCCCTCCTTTGGAACCTGGAATGGCCTCAGTAACTAACAGAAGCCAGCACTTGGCAGAAACGATGTTCTAGGATGTCTAAGACTAGGTCATAAGAAGTCTTGAAGCTGCCACTCAGACTCTTTGGGATATTCTTGTCGGAGTCCTGAGTTAGGATGTAAGAAGTGTGATAACCCTGAGGCTGCCATGGTGGAGAAGCCATGGGTAGGATCCCTGATCAATACTCTCAGTTGAGATGCACTTTCCAGTCATTCTCTCCAAAAGACCACACACAAGATGATGCTAAGATTCTGTAAACCGTTTGCCAGCCAAATACCATCAAGTGGGCCCTGTTGATGCCTCATGGAACAGAAGAATCACTCAGCCAAGCCTGGACCAAATTCTTGACCCTTAAAATTATAAGATAGAATAAAAATGATTGCTGTTGGGCATTAATGGAGCTCTGGAGCACAGAAAAAGAATCAGAGATCAGCATGAAATATTCAAAGGGTAAATTTCTAGGTAAAATGTTTTGAATATGTGGCTATAGTATTGTCTCTGTCCTAAGAGAACATATTGAAGAAATGTGTAAGTTAGGACTCTGAGGAAAGGCACAGAAAGCTTGGACATACTCAGTAGGAGACAGACAAAATAATAATTCCATCCAGGCTCAGATTAGCTTTTGGTTTGATAGAGAAATATCTCCCGGATGAGAATATTCAATTGAGGGAGGCAAATATAGATAAGATCTCTTAAAACTGGAGGTTTGGGTCAGACTTAGACCTTAATTTATTTCATTGCTCTCAATAAGGCACATCCCCAAATCTAAAAGAATGTTTTGGAAAAACAAAAACAAACCAAAAAGAAAAAAATGTGCTGGAAAAGAAAGAGAAGTCAAAGCGGGAAAGCTGATCAGATACAGCAATTGGTGCTCATTCTATGAATTAGAGATTGCAACAAACTCACCTGAGATGCATGAGGGCAAACTTAGAAATTCAGCTGAGTTTTCCTGAAAACAGGAGGGGAGTAACAGAAAGAAAGAGAATGCTGGAGGCAGGATTTATTACTGCACACACACAAATATGTAGCAGAAAGAAATTCTCCTCGATAGCTACTCAATGCTATTACTGCACAAACAAAAATATGTAGCAGAAAGAAATGCTACTCAATATTCAAAAGAGATGGAAAGACAGTGCTCTGAGAATCACGTGACCCAGGGACTCACTAGGTGCATAAAGGCCAGATGTCCCTTGAAGATTGCTCAAGGCCTAAGCAATTCTCCAGCTGCGGGCAGGGCCAGCAGCCACCATGACAAGGAACCAAAGCACTTGTGCATCCTAGTTAAGTTTTTGTTTTGTTTTTCATTAAGCCCTAAAGGAATAGTTAAAAAATACACACACACACACACACACACACACACACACACACACACACTATATGATCCCTTACACATTTTTTTATTTGACAGGGAAATTATTTTATCATATATTTTTTAAAAAAGTAGAGAAGGAGGTAACAAATTGTAAATATTGACATAAAACATAACCATTGTATTGCTCTTGCAGATGTATTCAATGAAATCTGAATACCAAAACAACTTGAGGCCATCATCATCCATTTAAAAATTCATGAATAATCTCTTCAATATTTGAACAATTTGCATTTTCTTTTCATACTTATATTTCCATCCCACTTCTCCCTCAGAATTTTATATTTATGTCATACATCTAAATGTTAAAGTGTTTTATTGCTCACCCTTATCGTACTTAACATTGAAATTTTATTTTATTTCCTCTGATTCTAAGGCAATAAGGGTTTAAAAATAGTCTCTTCTTGGTTGCATTAGCATTACAGTTATCATCAGTACTAAGGGTCAAAACAAGATAGACTATAAGTTGAATAAATAATTATAAATCATAAAGATTAAAATATTAATAAGTAGATCTCTTACTAAGATGAATGAGGTGTTTGGTGTTTTGTTTTGTTGGGTTTTTTTGAGAGAGGGAGGGAGAGAGGAAAGGAGAGGGATGGAGAGATAGAAATATCGATAAGAGAAATAACGATGCTTCCTACTGCACACCCCACACTGGGGATCAAATCCACAACCCAGGCACGTACCCTGACCAGAAATGGAACTGGTAACCTCTTTTTCATGTGTCTAAGCTCAACTACTGAGCCACACCACCCTGGCCGGTCTTTTTTATTCTCTTAAGACGTTCTAAGTCACCCACATATCCATGATTGAATATTGACTTAGTGTTATATTTTTAGATGTAAACCCTGAAAAAGCTTGTTCCCATAAATCTATAGAGAGGGATGGGAGTTATATAGCTAAGTTGGGTAGCCAAGTTGGATAGCCAAGTTATTCAGTCCTTTGAGCACATTCTGAGTTATGTAATCACATAGTGATCTATCATCAAACAGTATTTTTAATGATCTGCCAGCTGATAACTCCTTTAAATTGGTCCTTTTTTACAGTGGTAAAAGCAAAGAATTGGAAACCATTTGATTTGCAAAAGCATTTGTTAACCAGTCATTACAGATATCCATTCACTATTTCAATTTCTGGGAAAAATTCCAAAAAGTACTTTACCAAGGCTTATCAAGGAACTATTAATTATACCCACTGCTCTTTCACTAAGAGACTCTTGGGTTATCCAAATTATTCCAAAAGAATTAGGAAACCCAAAATATTATTAATATCACTGCCAATACAACTTTTTATAAAATATTTTTGGATGTTTCAAATATGTTTTACCAAAACCTTGAAGCTATAGCTTTTGTTTATTTAATTTGTGGGAAATATCCACGCTGTAAACTAATTGGCAAAGACAGTTCTTTTAGTCAAGTCAATCAAACCAACTTAACTTTCTCTAGTTAAGATCTAACTTCATTTTTAATTAAAAATATGTTGATATGTGTTTCAAAAGATGCTAAGAAAAACAACCCACCAACAATAATTAATGGAAATCATTCTCTAAGGGAAAATGCTAAAAACTGTCAATATTAAAATAATGTAGACCAAAAATAAATTTTTATTTATTCATATATGTTATAAAGCAAAAATAAAACAATTTACTAATATTTTAATAATTCAACATAATATGCAAGCTAACACTATAAATTCATTGTAAATCTAAAAATATGATAAAATGGCATTGTGTTCCTTCAGCAAATAGGTGTGTATATGTATTAAACTCTGTTGTTCATTTTACAGAACAATGAAATAAGATCTGAAAACAAATCAGAAAGTCTCTGATTATATTTAGTAGCTCTCAGAATCACACTTCATGTATTTAGAGAAGGAAAAAAGATATTTACTGCTTAAACTAATTAGTTCAGCTGCTAAAAATTAATTTTCTCTTTTGTTAACAGGAAGTAGAATTACTATAAATATGTCATTAAATGTTTTGACAAAATAGGCTTTAACTGCATTCTTAAATGATGTGCACCAAATCTGGAAAAAATCATGTAAAACTTGTCTCTGTAGATGCTAACCACTATAACTTGAAAAATGTGGTTGTTCTAAAAAAAATATCTCAATTACTTCGAAAAGAGTCAATCTTATTAACCTTTAGAGTCTTTGAGTTTTCAAAGATACTTTTCTTTACAGTTAATGACACAGGATAAAATATAGCTGAAAAAATTGTTTGTATTTAATTATGTTCTCAAAAAATCTAAAGGTTCTATGTGTTCTACCAGTGCTTTCTTTCCTTTGTCTAAGGAGAATGTCCCAGGTATCTGAATTCAGAAAAGACCCACACTGGGCAAAACACACAATTTCTAATGCCTTGCTCAACGGAAATATATGCAAAGCAATTCCTGGAGGTGGAAGGGCTTTATGATTCATGAATGAAGGTTCTTTGCTTGATCTCACCACTACCGTCCCAAGGTTTCTGCACAGCCAGGCAATGCGTTGTAAAGTTTAGGATGAGTGATAAGTATGTCTTTCTTTTGGAAAGAAATAGGACACTATAAACTCTGTAGTATAATATTGGGAGAATCATTTTAGGGAAGGAACAAATAAAATGGGAGATCTGGAAATTAATTTCCTTAACACTATATGTGCTTGCATTTCTCCAGGGAAATCTCGGGATCTTGGAGAACACAGTGCATTGGCATGGTTCGAAGACCACTGGCCTAAGTCACTCCAAGGAGCCCAGATCAGCACAGCCTAAGGTAGCAGAAACACACCATTTAGAAGGGAGCTAGGAAGTAAGAATGTTAAAAATGCTGGATAGGCCAGGATACAAATCAGCAAGTCCTTGGGAAGCAAATGCCTGACTTTGCAGGAAGATGAAAACTTACCAACACCGTCGAAGAGAAAGGATGCTCCCTCTCTCCCCCCACCAGGGAATGTATGTTAATATGGACAAGTGAAATAAATTGACTGACAACCTTCTGCAGCTGCAACCAATACAGTGTCACCACCACCGTCTTCTCTCAGGTACAGAGAAGTATCCGGTACAGAGTGGTGTCTGAGATAACATGATGCCTGGAGTCCCTGCTCTAGCATTGAGGGTTAGCCTGTTTTAATACTGCCAATGGAGGGGTAACGCTGTGATAAGATTGTGTGTCCAATGTGTTTACTCTTGGGCCCTTTCACTGATGATGGGGAAAGAAAAACGGAGCAGCTCTGATGGACCTCCCTCCCACTGCTGGAGAGACAGCCTGGATGGTCTGCTCAAGGAAATTCAACTTCCCCTCCCCCCTCACTCCCCCTTACACACACAGATGAGACCCTCCTGGCTGAGATGAGCAAGAAAATTGAAAAGAATTATATTATTAACCTAAAAATTTGGTGCTTTGAATTACTCCTGAGGGTAAAGGGGTTCGGTTTTCTTTTTTCTTTTACTTTATTTTCTCCAAGGCATCTTTAAAATGAGTTAGGAAACTATATTAATTTTTTTGGACATCTTCCTCATCTGGCCATTATGTTTGGATTATCTTTGGGTTGCCATTTAATCACATTGCAGCCTCTAATTGCCAATTGATTGATTGATCTTTCTTGATTTCAGAGAGAAAGGGAGAGGGAGAGGAAAATAGAAACATCAATGATGAGAATCATTGATCAGCTGCCTCCTGCACACCCCCTACCAGGGATGGAACCCACAACCTCAGCACGTGCCCTGACCGGAAATCGAACCATGATGTCCTGGTTCATTTGTCAATACTCAACCACTGAACAATACCGGCCAGGCTAATTACCTATTTTAGACAACAGAGCTGAGCTAAATCGGAGAGCGGAGAATAAAACAGAAAAGCAATTTTGAGCTTTTGCTGCAAAGCCTCCTTAAAGTTAATTTAATGATGGTAATATTGTTAGTCATTTCCGAGCCTGCTGGGAGCAAAGTCAAAATTGCCCACTGTGTTTCCAAAGAATCTGCAAAGGAGTAGGATTTGTTATTTGGTGAAATGGCTTTATAAAGGTAGGAAAGAATTGCTCCGTGGGCAGCTGACCGCCTTCTCCAAGGGGCACTGCCACATTCCGGCCTCAGCATGGCCTGGGGCTTAATCACAAGGAACAACAGCCTGTAATTATTGGAATCAAGAGTCTAGGTCAGTGGTCGGCAAATGCATTAGTCAACAGAGCAGCAAACCATGGCTTACGAGCCGAAATTTGCCGACCATTGGCCTATTGGATAAACTCAATGAGATAATAGCACAAAAACTGTGAAGTACTAAGGAGCAATACTTGGTTCCCACTTCTTTTTTCCCCTGATGGGATTTCAGCATCACCATCTGTTGGCTTCACTTCCTACCTCTTCATGTCACCATGCTGAGAGGTTAGGGTTGAGTTGAGTGATTTTGGAAGAAGGAACTGAATATGTTCAGCTTGATGCCCACCCTTCTTCACTTAGAAAGTGTCCCTCTGGTTTGACTTTTGTTACAGGATAGGTGTTTGTCCCTCAGGTGAGGCCCAAGGTTGTCCAGCTCTGCCTGGGCCCTGAAGGGGAAATTTGTGAGATAAAGTTTTAACAAGCTTACCTAGCCATAGAGCCAAAATACATTCCCCTTGCCTGGCTGGCGTGGCTCAGCGGTTGAGTGTCAATCCAGGAACCAAAAGGTTAACAGTTCAATCCCTGGTCAAGGCACATGCCCGTGTTGTGGGCTTGATCCCCAAAGTGGAGCATACTGGAGACAGCTAATCAATGATTCTCTCTCATCATTGATGTTTCTATCTACCTCTCCCTCTTCCTTCCTCTCTGAAATCATTTAAAAATATATATATTTTTTAAATTGCACTTCCCGTCAGTTTTATTAGCATCAATGTACTAGTTTAAACTAAAAGGAAAATCGATTAATGGAACGAAACGATGAGTAAATATAACAGCTTTCCACAGGAAACTGAGTCAGCGGTTCAATGGAGAGAGTCCTAGAAAGTCATCTTCAAATAGATTTTGTAAGTCAGGTCTTTTCCCCTTACCTCCAGATGGCTAACCCTTTACTCCCAGATAGACTAGGCATCAATGCTCATTAATTTCCCACTCGTGAAAAATTTAAGGCTTAAATTTTTTCATGACCACTAAGTAGTTAAATTATTTTACTAATTAATTAGGTAATGAAGAGTTGTTTTTTTTTTTTTTTTTAGCAAAGCTTGTTATTGGTTTCTAGTGAATAAGTTAGTTGACACATTCAGAAGAATGCTACCCAATACTCATGTGTTATTTCATTTAAGCCTCACTGTAGAGGTGAGGAAACTGAGGATCAGAGAAATGAAGTAACTTGCCCAAATTTGCATATCCAGTAAGTAGCATGGCCAGGATTTGAAGCCTGTTATGCCTCCAAATTCCATTCTCAGACAACCCTACAATACCTGCATTCATAGAATCACATACTCTCAAGATTGGAAAAACCCTTGCAAGTCACTCAGCCTAACCTCCATCCCCTGCTGATGTCCTCCCAGGCATCCTTGCCCGTCTCAGTAATGGGGAGTTCCTAAGGTGGCCCCTTCCATTGTGAAGCAGCCCTATCCTATCTTGTTTCCCCCAAAGTAAGACATCCCCCCCAAAATAAGACCTACTTCTAGTTTTGCCTCTCACTGTCATATAAGGCATCCTCCCGAAAATAAGACCTCCCCAATAATAAGGCCTCCCCTGAACATAAGGCCTCCCCGGAATATAAGGCCCCCAAAGCTACCGTAAGGGGTCTGACTCCTGATTTAAAGAGACCTCGAACTGCCTGAACAGCTCCGGCTGCACTGCAGCCAATCAGTGAGCTGGTTTGTGATGACAACTACTACCATACCGTATACAAGTAATAAATTTTCTTTTTTTGTTGTTCAACAATAAAGGTGTCCCGTATTCTTCTTTGTGGGAAAATAAGACATACCCTGAAAATAAGATCTAGCACATCTTTGGGAGCAAAAATTAATATGACACTGTCTTATTTTCGAGGAAACAGGGTATATAACAAAAGGGTAATATTCAAATTAGTCCTAATGGCAGAATGGCTGGTCATTATGATGCATATTGACCACCAGGAAGCAGATGCTCAATGCAGGAGATGCCCCTGGTGGTCAGTGTGGTCCCACAGAGGAAACTCTACTCAGCCACAAGCCAGGCTGATGTCTGTGAGTGCAACGGCAGTGGCAGGAGCCTCTCCCACCTCCTCAACAGCACTAAGGATGTCCGACTAATAACTTATCTAGTACCCTGAGGGAGCGGGCCTAAGACGTTAAATGGATATCCCTTGAGGGCTCCCGAGCTGCCAGAGGGATGTCTAACTGCCAGCTTAGGCCCAATACCCTGGGGAGTGGGCCTAAGCTGGCAGGTGGACATCCCCCCAGAGTCTCAGACTGCAAGAGTGCACAGGCCAGCTGAGAAACAACCCCCCTCCCAGCCCCCAAGTGTACAAATTTTTGTGCACCAGGCCTCTAGTTGCTTCATAAACTTTTCACATAGAAGGTCTTGTAAATTCACTCCACTGGCTTAAGGTCCTTCTTTCCTTTCAAAGCACAGAACTTTAAAGGTAGCAGAGTGCCCATCGTTAGAGTAAACATCCCCTGCTCCTCCGCCTATTTTCCATGTATGTTGATCATCAGCCTGACCCTATCCTTCTAGGAACCTCTGAGCACAATCATTGCCAGTGACACATCTGTGGTCTGGTAACATTCCGGGATGGACCAGTCCAGTGCCGAGTAGTGCTAGATCATCACTGTGCTTTCTGTAAGCACTGTGGAGTGGGGAAGTGAGAAGAGCAATGCTCCTCTGTTCAAGAGTCTGTGTAGCTCCCTGATGCAAAAAAAAAAAAAAAGTATTTCCCAAATGGTATTTTTTAAAGCACCAGCATCCCAGTATAAGTGAATAGGTGTTTTTTAAGAATAAAAAAGTCGAAACTGGTTTGGCTCAGTGGATAGAGTGCCAGCCTGCATGCTGAAGGGTCCCTGGTTCGATTCAGGTCAAGGGCATGTACATTGGTTGCGGGCACATCCCCAGTGGGGGCCGTGCAGGAAACGGCTGATCAATGTCTCTCTCTCATCGTTGTTTCTGGCTTTCTATCCCTTTCCCTTCTTCTCTATGAAAAACCAATAAAATATATTTTTTTAAAAAAGAATACAGTTCATAGCAGCACAATTTACAATAGCTACAATTTGGGAACAGCCTAGGTGCCTGTAAGCAGATGAGTGGATCAGAAAACCGTGGTACATCTACACAATGGAATTCTATGCTGCCATTAAAAAGAAGGAATTCTTACCATTTGCAGCAACATGGTTGGAACTAGAGAGCCTTAGGCTTAGTGAAATAAGTCAGTCAATGAAGGAGAAGCACCACATGATCTCACTCATTTGTGGATAATAAAGAACATTATAAACTGATGAACAAAAGGATAGATACAGAGGCAGTAAAGCTTCAAACAGACTGTGAAATCACAGCAGGAAGATTAAAGTTAGGTGAGATAGATAAGAGATCAATCAAAGGACTTGTATGCATGCATATAAGCATAACCAATTAACACAGACACTGGGGGGTTGGGTTATGCCTGGGAGGGAGGAGGGGCAATGGGGAGATATGTATAAAAATTAATAAAAAAAGAATAAAAAAAGATCTGTGGTATTGGAATATACTGCTTATCATTTGTTCATTAGTAAATATTTTTTAAATATATATATATTTTTTTTTAATTTCAGAGAGGGAGAGGGAGAGAGAGATAGAAACATCAATGATGAGAGAGAACCATTGATCAGCTGCCTCCTTCACGCCCCTCACTGGGGATGGAACCCAAAACCCAGGCATATGCCCTGACCTGGATTCGAACCATGACCTCCTGGTTCATAGGTCAATACTCAACCACAGTGTTATTTGTGGAAGGCTTTTATTTGGTGGTGGGAAAAGAATGGCAATTTCCGGCTGGGCAGTAAATCTTTATTGACTGCCTACTGTACGCCAAGTACTATTCTAGTCACTAGATATATATCCATGAACAAAACACACCAAAATCCCTGTCTATGAAATACTATGAATGCGTGAAGACCTTTTAGAAGAAATTAGATACAAAGCCCAAAGGGCCCAAGAAGGCTTTTGCAACCCAGGGAGCCTTTCCCAGGATTCTGTGACTTAGAGCATCAAAAAGACACCCTCCCCTTTGCCCCTGGCTAAAAGAGCTGATAACCGCTTCCAAACCCAGCTGGCTTCTGTTTCCAATCCCACATTACTCTTCCATTTCGGCCCTTTTCATTGAACCTGGCACTTTTAGGCAAGAGAACACAAAAATAGCATAAACAGCATCAGCGGCCCGTGAGCCCCTGATCAAACATTCCTCCAGGTCCCCCACCCCCTCCCCCACCACTAACTTCAAGATCCTCACTCATCACTCCCCCATTTGGTCCTTGTGTTCAGCTGGGCCCCTCTGAGACTTCAGGGTTCAGTTTGGGACACTGACCCCTGCTGTGACGGTCAGCATTTGCTCATCAGCTCTAAATGCCGGTTCCAGCTCCCCAGCCTGGCCCTTTCTTCCTCTTGCCCCAGACTCTCAAGGCAGGATGAGTGGCCTTCGTCTTTCTGGGTCGGGAGGGTGAGGATGAACGGGACCAGCCTCGCTGGCCAGCCGGTGAGCCAGGCCAGCAGGGCCCGTGCCCATGCAGAACGAGCCAGTCACGGGAAAGAGACAAAGCAAAGTCCCGCCTCGGCAGAAAGGCTGAGCTTGGAGGAAAGCCGACATGGGGAGAGATGTGTTATTTGTGGAAGGCTTTTATTTGGTGGTGGGAAAAGAATGGCAAATATGTAACACGATCTTTCTGTAACTATAAATAACATGTAAATACCTTTCGGAATGAAAACCTTATGGAAGGCTTTTAAAATAGGAAAAGGCAAGAGAGAGAAATAACATGTACTTAACCCGTCCTATGTGCTAAGCGGTTTCCATATGTTGTTTGCTTAGTTCTCCCGCTTTCCTTCAGGGAAAGGGCTGCCCTTGATTTATTTGTTTGTTAAATATGGAACGCTTTGTGAATTCGCATGCCATCCTTGCGCAGGGGCCATGCTAGTCGTCTCTGTATTGCTTCCATTTCCATATATGTGCTGCCGAAGCGAGCGCAGGGAGGCGTGTTGTAGATGAGGAAAATGAGGCTGAAGAGGCTCATGTGCCAAGGTCTCGTGGTGAACCACAGGTTGG
>PVJN01003516.1:0-100276 GCA_004026805.1 Lasiurus borealis | reverse complement strand
GAGATAGGAGTAATTGCGAGGATCGGCCGGCTGCACACGACCCACCAGTTTACCGCAACTCGAGTGTCTCATAGTTTCCCATGCCTCAAGGTTACGGAACGAATTAAACTCGTATCTCCAGGTACCACTGTGTGTGTGTGTGTGTGTGTGTGTGTGTGTGTGTGTGTGTGTGTGTGTATACATTTTTTTTTTTTAAATTTTGCCCATATGGGTTCTGAAAAAGAGGCCAAGAGACATATTCATTCATAGTCTCCAACCAGGGACATATATGCCTTGGGTCAATCTATTTCCTCTTTTAAATATTTGTTTTCCATGATAGCATTTCTGAAACATCTTATTCCTAACAGGTAGCATTTCTGAAACATCTTATTCCTAACAGGTAGCATTAACATGGTCGTTAACTTATTTTTCTTTTACTTTTCTAAAATCAGCAGTTTTTATTGCTATAGACTGAATGTTTGTGTCCCCTAAATTCCTATGTTGACAGCTAATTCCCAATGAGATAGCATTAGGAAGTGGGGATAAGGGGAGGTGGTTAAGTGATAAGGGTGGAGCCCTCACGAGTGGGATTAGTGCCTTTTTAAGTGATCTAGCGAGCTCCCTCACCCCTCTTACCTGGTGAGGACACAGGCAGACCTTTGTCTATGAACCCCCATGCAGACAAGGAATCCTCCGGCGCCTTAATCTTCACTTCCCACCTCCCGATCTGTAAGAAATAAACGTTTGTTGTTTAAGCCACACAGTCCATGGCCTGTTTCTTATACAATCAGAACAGAAACTAAAACATTTATAAAATTGGTAAAACTGAAAATCACTACTGTCTTAAACATCATCCATGTAGCTTATACCCCAAGTGGCAATGACATATTTTAGTCTCTTTTCTGTATTTAGTAACAACATTTTTAAAGAATTACATGCCTGGCATAGTTCTAAGTATTGTGCAAATATCAACCCATGTAATCCAAATATCAACCCATGTAATCCACAGACCAAGCCAGAGAAGTCTATTTACATCAGCAGTTTACAGATTTGAGCTAACCAAGGCATAGAAAGGCGAGATAATTTATCCAAAGTCACACCGCTCGCGAATAACAGCACCAGGAATCAGACAGGGGCATTTTAGTTCTACACTGTGCTTTTCAGAACTATATTTGACATCTATTTATAACATTGCAACATGATCCTTAGCCAGTGAGGCTCATTTGGTTGACCTGCATAGCTTATACCAACAGGTCAATGGTTCGATTCCGGGTCAAGAACATACCGGGATTTCGGACTCAATTCCCAGTAAGGGGCCTGTAAGAGGTCATAGGTAGATGTTACTCTCTCCCTCTCTGGAATCAATAAAAACATTAAAAAAACACCTATATATTAAAAATGTGCAATGTGATAGATATATGTTTTATACATGCACCTGCTAGCAACTTCATCCATGTCTTTCTTTATATCAAGAAAACTTCAGATGCCAAAACCGGTTTGGCTCAGTGGATAGAGCGTCGGCTTGTGGACTGAAAGGTCCCAGGTTTGATTCCAGTTGGGGGCACGTACCTTGCTTGCGGGCACATCCCCAGTAGGGGGTGTGCAGGAGGCATCTGATCGATGTCTCTCTCTCTCTCATAGATGTTTCTGACTTTCTATCTCTCTCCCTTCCTCTCTGTAAAAAAAAAATCAATAAAATATATTAAATAAAAAAAAAAAGAGAGAGAAAACTTCAGAGACCATGAGTGACTCGTGTTGTTAAGCACACAGCAATAATTTAAGGACATTTTAAAAGTGTATTAATAATTATCCATTCACTTCAATTACTTCATTCATTGCACTTGTGTCTTTTAAGTGATAATTGAGTGTTTACGCATGACAGTATGAAAACCCTGGAAATTAATTTTCCTTTCGCCACGTGCAAATTAGTGCATCCTTAACGCTGTGCCTGAATTACTCTCCGAGATGCTAACCGTGTCCCGAGGGTCCCCAGTTCATTTCTTTCTCCCCGGCTCCTTGACTCAGCATCATTCATTCTGAGGCCTGGAGCTGTTTGTGTGCATTCAACGCACATCTCTCCTTCATAGGAACTTAGTCGCCACCCTTTCCTGTGGCTGAGGTAATAAATTACCACGATCTTGGTGCTTAAAGCAATCTGCATGTATTCGCACACATTTCTGGAGGCCGGAAGTAAGAAATTAGAATCCAGGGGCGCAAAGGGCCAGGCTCTCGGGAAGGTTCTAGCTCTCCTCTTTCCCACCTTTGGGATCGGCCTGCAATTCTAGCTCCTGGGAACGCTGCTCTCACCACTGCCTCTGCCTTCACCTTCTGCGTGCCCTTAAATAATAAAACAAAACACTTTGTCTTCAAACCCATTGAAATCCTTTAAAACAGTGGTTCTCAACCTGTGGGTTGAGACCCCTTTGGGGGTCTAACGACCCTTTCACAGGGGTCGCCTAAGACCAGCAGAAAACACCTATTTCCCATGGTCTTAGGAACCAACACACCGCTCCTCGGTGTAGCAATGTAGTTTACTATTGTTATATGAAGACTGTTACCCATGCTACACCACGATTCAAGACAAAATTTCATTTATTTGTAATTAGAAAGAAATATTTCACAATATATAATTACATATTGTTTTTTGTGATTAATCCCTATGCTTTAATTATGTTCAATTTGTAACAATGAAAATACACCCTGCATACCAGATATTTACATTACAGTTCATAACAGTAGCAAAATTACAGTTATGAAGTAGCAACGGAAATAATTTTATGGTTGGGGGTCACCACCACATGAGGAGCTGTCTTAAAGGGTCGCGGCATTAGGAAGGTTGAGAACCACTGATTTAAAATGTAAAACAACCTGGCCGGTGTGGCTCAGTGATTGAGCACTGACCGCTGCACCCGGAGGTCACGGGTCAATTCTTCAGGCCGCATGCTCCATTTCCAGTGGGGGCCGTGCAGGAGGCAACTGCTCAATGTTTTTCTATCATCAATGTTTCTCTCTCTAAAAATCAATACAAAACTTTAGCCGAAACCGGTTTGGTTCAGTGGATAGAGCAATGGCCTGCAGACTGAAAGGTCCCGGGTGTGATTCCGGTCAAGGACATGTACCTTGGTTGCAGGCACATCCCCAGTGGGGATTGTGCAGAAGGCAACTGATCCATGTTTCTCTCTCATTGATGTTTTTAACTCTCTATCCCTTACCCTTCATCTCTGTAAAAAAAAAAATTAGTAAACTATAAAAACATTTTTTAAAAATGGCTGTGAAAGTGATGTTGGAAAATATTATTCTGCTTTGTGTGTGGACCCTGACCTGGTATATGTCACACATATGCACAGGGATGGTGAATGCAGACTATGCCAACATTCTAATAACTTCACACATATGCACAGTGATGGTGAATGCAGACTATGCCAACATTCTAATCACTTCAAAAGAAGTCTGGGATGGTTCATCTATAGGATCTTTGTGGTGTTTGTATTTATTTATTAACAAAGGAATGGTCTGCTAAAGAAATTTAACACCTTGAAGATGAATTTAGTGGCATTCTATAATTTATTTTGAAACTCTGGCATTAGCTGATGTGATTATAAAATTTATAAAGTATCACTTATTGTAACATAACAATAATATTCTTTTTAATGTGACAATTTAAATATTTTTTGGAGAAAAATATTTAAGTATGTTAAAGCCCTGGTCAGGTAGTTCAGTTGGTTAGAGCATTGTCCCAATTTTTTCTTCAGAATTGTGCTGAAAACTTTAGATGTAATGTAAGGTATGGAAATGCCATTTTAACAATATGAGAACTATATAGTATAACTATGAACAGGGACATGTTCATTTTTGAAAATTGTATATCCCTTTATGGAGAGTAAGTTTTGGGAGGTGATGTATGGGTGGTGCAAACAGTGGATAGGTAAGTAAGTATAGGTAGGGTAATCACTTATCAGGTTCTCTTTTCTGAACACTGGTTCTAGAACTGAATAACAGTCAAGAGCTTACAAACTGCAGGAGGGCCAGGCATTGACAGAGCTCTCAAAATCTTGCTTCCCATTGTTTAAAAGACATACGGTATTTTCAGGCATATAAGACGACCCCCAACTTTTCCAGTTAAAATATAGTTTGGGATATACCTGCCCTGTAAGATGACACCCAGCATATAAGATGACCCCTGACTTTTGAGAAGATTTTCCTGGGTTAAAAAATCTTCTTATACACTGGAAAATACCATAATTCTATTGATTTTTAGAAAGAGGAAGGGAGAGAGAGGGAAACATCAGTGATGAGAGAGAATCCTTGATCAGCTGCCTCCTTCCTGCGTGCCCTCTACTGGGGATCCAGCCCACAACCTGGGCATGTGCTCTGACCTGGAATCCAACCATGACCTTCTGGGTCATGGGCAGACTGTCAACCACTGAGCCACACTGGCTGGGAACTTCCCATTTTTTTATGAAAAGGTATTTTCTCTGCTCTCTGCCCTCTTTGGTCCTTTTCCCGGCCTCCACACGTCTGAGGGAGTGGACGGCCGCTTAGACCTCGAGGCTTTGCTCAGAGGCCTCCACATTAATTACTGCTCATCAGCATCCATCACGGTGACAGGTCCTGGGAGCGGGCTGTTTATTTTGTTCTCACCTTCTCTGCGAGGCTGTCAAATGCGAGAGTTTTATGGTTCTTGAGGGAACCATCCTTCTCCACGACCAGCTGCTTTCAGGGAGCGAGAGAGAAAAAAATGTCTCCTCTTCCATTGTTGCCCTCGCTTTGGTAATTCCCTGTAAATGAGATGGCAGCCTTGTAGCAATTAATAGTCTCCTTTAATTGAGTTCCCTTACAACTCAGTCGAGTTAAACCAACCAAGAAGCCGCTGAACATAACCTGAACTCTAATGCTACTACAGCCATGCTCCAGAGACGGTCATGGAACGTACATTGTCTTGTCGGGATCCTATTTGTATGTTGCTTGCCTTAAACTTTGGCTACAATAATACCCTGTAGTAAGTACTTGCATTACTTTAGTTTTATGTGTCAGTAAATGTTCTTTTGGGGTTAATCAGTTTTTATTGCTGCAGTCTTTAACTGTATCTCTTTTTGTTTTGTGTTTTTATTTTATTTTATTTATTTTTTTTTGTGTGTGTTTTTAATATATTTTATTGATTTTTTACTGAGAGAAAGGGAGAAAGATAGAAAGTGAGAAACATCGATGAGAGAGAGACATCGATCAGCCGCCTCCTGTACGCCCCACCGTGGAGATGTGCCCACAAGCAAGGTACATGCCCTTGACCAGAATCGAACCTGGGACCTTCCAGTCTGCAAGCTGACGCTCTATCCACTGAGCCAAACTTGTCTCGGCTGTGTGTTGTTTTGTTTTGTTAATCCTCACCAGAGGATATTTTCCCATTGGTTCTTAGAGACAGCAGAAGGGAGAGAGAGAGTCAGAGAGAAACATCAATGTGAGAGAGACACATCGACTGGTTGCCTCCCACAGGAACCCTGACCAAGGCTGGGGATTGAGCCTGCAACTGAGGTTGCGTGCCCTTGACCAGAATGGAACCTGGAACCCTCCAGTCTGCAGCCGACGCTCTGTCCACTGAGCCAAACTAGCCAGGGCTTTAACTGTATCTTAAACACAGTGTTTATTAGAGACTCGTAGGTCCCTCATCATCTGTTACGGAATCCAACATCTTTGGTGAAGGAAAGGGGAAGCTGGCACTGAAGAGTGGAGACTGAGCTTCCATGAATCAGATGCACTTAAACAAATACTGAGGGGAACCAGGAGAGATGCCTGTCTTCTGATATGGCTGACTTTAGTACAGTGGTACCTCGAGATACGAGTGCCCTAACATACGAGATTTTTGAGATACAAGCCGTCCAGTGAGCGGTTTTTGCTTTGAAATACGAGCAACATTTGAGATAGGAGTCATCGCGCGGATCGGCCGGCTGCACATGACGCACCAGTTTACTGTGACTCGAGCGTCTCACAGTTTCCCACGCCACAAGGTTACGGAACGAATTAAACTCGTATCTCGAGGTACCACTGTAATTTCAGAAGCAGACTGCACTGACAATTTTTAGGGAGCTGGACAAAAATACTTAACTATTTTAAAGCCCTGCTCAGGTCGTTCAGTTGGTTAGAGCACTGTCCCACACACCAACAAACTTTCTGGTTTGATTTAAAGTCAGAGCACATCCATGAGTTACAGGATCGATCCCTAGTTGGGGCTCTTACAGAAGGCAATCGATTGAGGATTCTCTCTCACATTGAAGTTTCTCTCTCTCTCTCTCTCTCTCTCTCTCTCTCTGTCTCTCTCTCCCCCTTCCTCTCTCTAACATCAGTAAAAGCACATCCTTGGGTGAGGATAAAAATACATAAAATTCTTTTAACGTTTCCAATAGCTAATAAAATAGTGAAAAATTACTGGCCACGATATAGAAGTCAGAATTTTTAAGAGGTGACCCCTGTACTGGAGTCCTCTTTTAAGAAGTGGGACTTAAGGGATCCTTAGAGGTGGCTGGGACAGCAAGCAGTAAGGACCAGCCAGGCAGAAGTGCGGCCTGGTCAGAATGTCAGTACTGCTTGAGGTCATCATTTCTACCTTGACAGTTTCAAGATCAGAGATTGGATGAATGAGGGTGTGCTATCAAGGGTTATTCAAAAATAAATTCAGCCCTAGGAGGCTTGACTTTCTGGATGGAACATGGGTCTGTGAACTGAAGCTGGGGCCCGGATTTGATTTTGGACGAGGGCACCTACCTGGGTTTCAGGCTTGATCCCTGGCACTGGCCAGGGCATATGTGGGAGGCAACCAATCCATGCGTCTCGCTCACATGGATATTTCCCTCTCTCCGTCTCTCCCTTTCCCTTCCATTCTCTCTAACAATGGAAAAAATATCCTCTGGTGAGGATTTAGATAAATAAATAATAAAAATAAATAAATTTATATACTCTCTGGAAACATAATACATAAGTTTTATCTTTAAATTAACTATTTTATGCTTTTTAAAAAAGATTTTTTTTAGCCAAAACCGGTTTGGCTCAGTGGATAGAGCATCAGTCTGCGGACTGAAGGGTCCCGGGTTCGATTTCGGTCAAGGGCATGTACCTTGGTTGCGGGCACATCCCCAGAAGGGGGTGTGCAAGAGGCAGCTGATTGATGTTTCTCTCTCATTGATGTTTCTAACTCTCTATCTCTCTCCTCCTTTCCTCTCCGTAAAATCAGTGAAATACATTTTTTTTTAAAAAAAAGAAAAAATAAAGTTTTTTATTGATCTCAGAGAGGAAGGGAGAGGGAGATTGAGAGAGACAGAAACATCAATGATGAGAGAGAATCGTGGATGGGCTCTCTCCACAGAGTCCAGTGACGGGAAACACACGGTTGTCGCAGTCAGTGTATCTCCATTTCCTTATCAGTGTCTGTAGCTGTGCTGAAATCTCGCCTGGTATCGCATCCTCGCGGGAAGTGGAAGTGTTTCTGTGTCTCTATTGAGATCTATCGCTGTGTAATCAAGTTCCCTCAGTCTCAGGTGCCCTTCCAGCAGCCTTGACCATGGCGAAGAGGCTTATCACGTCACCGACAGCGAGACTGCCGTCAGCCTGAGCATCTCCCTTCCTCTCTCCGAGGACGCTTCCCTGGCCCGGTTCCAGTGGTTTCCTCTCAGAGATAACTCCTTCTCTTCTTTCATTTCTCTCCTGAGTGCTAGCAACTCTTAGTTCACAACTTTTTCTTTTTCTTCTTGCATTTCTATCCAAGTTTGTGAATGTCTGGTATCCTGCCATATCTTTCACTGCTTATTTAATAATAATTAATTAGTTTTCAAATATTATGTTGGAATCGCTCTCCCTTTGGTGGTTGAAGGTTTGGGTATCTTTTTTTTATTACCTAATTAATATTATCTTCCTCTGTTTTACTCTTATTGTTTCTTTTTGGGATGATGCTCGAGTTTCCCCATTTATTTTAATTTGTACTAGTCTGTTTTTTCTGGACCAACAATTATTAAGATTTCTAAAGAAAGCTCGACATTCCAGGTACCATTCTTTTTTAAAAAAAATAAAATATTTTTATTGATTTTTTACAGAGAGGAAGGGAGAGAGATAGTTAGAAACATTGATGAGAGACATTGATCAGCCTCCTCCTGCATGCCCTCCACTGGAGATGTGCCTGCAACCAAGGTACATGCCCTTGACCGGAATTGAACCTGGGACCTTCCAGTCCACAGGCTGATGCTCTATCCACTGAGCCAAACTGGTTTTGGCCCAGTACCATTCTTGCTGGTAGTTAAAGGAATCCTCTCAAACACATGGCATTTTTGGTTTAGGTTTGCTTTGTTTTGGAGAGGGATGTTTGGTGAATTTTCCGATTTTGTGCGGGGACCCTGACTTTACATCCCTGCTCTGTTCACTCTCCAGCTCCCTACTCAGTCCTCTCAGGGATGCCTTCCTCTTCTAGTTTCTTTCCTTTCCCACAAAAGGGCGCCTTTTTTAAAAATCTATTTTATTGATTTTTCACAGAGAGGAAGGGAGAGAGAAAGTCAGAAACTTCGATGAGAGAGAGACATCGATCAGCCGCCTCCTGCATGCCCCACACTGGAGATATGCCCGTAAGCAAGGTACATGCCCCTGACCGGAATGGAACCTGGGACCTTTCAGTTCACAAGCCAAGGCTCTATCCACTGAGCCAAACTGGAATCGGCCATGCGCACACCACCAGACTCCGCCCGCAGACTCCCCGGAAGTCCATGCCCTGACCCCCTGGTTCCCAGGCTGCTCTCAATGCCTCCTTTTCAGGGTGGAAACTTGCTTCTCAGGTGATGCCACACAGGCCTCTGTCATGGGGATCTTAGTTTTCCTTAGTTTTTACCTACATTTCTGGCTCTATGTAGTGATATGGAATTCGGAGCAGCTTTGTTACTTTCAAATGATATTTACATATATTGTAGCAGTTAAGGTTCTGCAGAGAAACAGAACCAATAGGATACATATACAGATAGATAGGTAGATAGGTAGATAGATACCACATTTTCCAGTATATAAGACGACTTTTTACAGGGAGGAAGGGAGAAGGATAGAGAGTTAGAAACATCGATGAGAGAGAGACATTGATCAGCATCTTTCTGCATGCCTCCTACTGGGAAATGTGTCGGCAACCAGGATACATACCCTTGACCGGAATCAAACCTGGGACCTTTCAGTCCACAGGCCAATGCTCTATCCACTGAGCCAAACCGGTTTCGGCAAGACGACTTTTTAACCCAGGAAAATCTTCTCAAAAGTCGGGGGTCGTCTTATACACCGGGTGTCATCTTATAGGGTGAGTATATCCCACACTCTATATTTTAAATGGAAAAGTTGGGGTCATCTTACACGCCCAGTCGCCTTATACGCCAGAAAATATGGTAGATAGATAGATAGATAGGTAGATAGGTAGATAGATTATGGGAATTGGCTCACATAATTATGGCGGCTGAGCTATACCATCATCTGCCATTTACAAGCTGAGAAAGAGGAAAGCTGGGGATATAATTCAGTCGGGAGTCTGAAGACCCGAGAAGCTGGGGAAGCATTGGTGAAGGTAGACACAGTCTGAAGGCTCTAGAACCCTGAACACCCATATTCGAGGCAGGAAGAGAAGACACCTAACCCTAGAAGTCAGAATTTTTATTTCCTCTGCTTTCTGTTCCATTCAGGCCCTCAGGCCTGCGCGTAGGGATGGATCCCCAGTTGGGGGCTTGCAGGAGGCAACGGATTGGATGCCTCACTTCCCATTGGTGAAGGCAAATCTACTCCCCTCATTCTACTGACTGATTCAACCATTCCACTCTTCTGGAAACATCATCACAGAAACACGCAAAAATACCATCTTATATGCTACTTGGATATCCCTTAGCCAGATAAGTCAACACATAACATTAACCATAACATACAGGTAAGATACATTTTGAAGAGCTCTATCCCCTAGTTTTAGTTAGATATAATTTTTGGAGAAAGTGGGCGATTTCCTTACTCACCTTCCATCTTTCCAGCCTATTCCCTTAATTTTATGTGGAGATTTGGCAACTTAGGTCATCATTGGAGAAAGCTGAGTCTTTCCTCGTGTCTGCTTTCACCTCCCTCAATATTCTACTCCATAGATTCAGGCCACCCTGGCGTTTTTCCGTCTCCAGAAGGCATGACATGAACCCACTGTAGCCTCGAAATATGTGTGTATGTTAAATTCCGATCACCCACAACTCTGGTCAAATCTTACACATTTTGGCAGTTTTCTGGACATACTAGTCAACGTGGGTCCTTGCTCCAATGTTCTTCCTAACAAGCATCGCTCTTCAAAATGTATTATGTATACCATCGCTTACATATTTATAGCTTGCCTTCTCCAATAGAATACAACTAAGACATTATGCTCGTTTTTATTGTATTTCCAGCACCCAGAAACCATGCTTATCCATCGGAGGTATGTAGCACATATTTGTTGAATAAACAGCGTTTTTCAAATTCAGTTTGATTTTTTTTTCTTTCTTTTTTTTTTACCTATTTATACACAGGAGTGCTCGGAGAAAAATCCAATATTTTTTTGCCAGAAAACAGTGTCAACTCCGCATTCCATTTTGATTTATCACATCAGAAGCGCTCTCTGTTCTCGGAGTCGGATTACTGGATCAAATTGAAACTTTGAATTATGCTTCAATTTGGGGGCTTTTGTCGAGAGATCACCTGAAAGTTATTTAAAGTTCTGTCACTGCCAATAAAGGAGCCTTTTTATGTCTCTGCGGCCCGCGTGCGGGTTCAGAGAGGCGTTTCTTGTCGCCGAGGCTTTTCCCAGCTGCTCGGCGTGGCTCCTCTCCATGCACAAAGTGGCCCCTGTGGGGGGGACGCTGTTTACCCCAATTCTGCACCTCAAAGCTCGCGGCGCCATCAAGACGCTCGCTAACAAGATGTGAATGTAGCAGCTATTATATCAAACACTGTTTTGCTTTTTTTTTTTTTTTTTTTGTAATCCTTTCCCCTGCGACTTCAAGTCCACAACTAATCTCCGTCTTTAAAGATGCCTAACAAAGAGGCAGTGGACCGAAAATGAGGAAATTTCACTGTCCTCCTTTGAGCTCCACGGGACTCTGCATTTGTCCAAGACACTGGAGCCACAGGGAGAAGAAGCAATTTTGGCTGCCCCTTCTGGGTGCGGCTGTTCCTGGGGCAAAGTCCATTAAGTAGAGAGAGAGAGAGAGAGAGAGAGAGAGAGAGAGAGAGAGAGAGAGAGGAGAGGGATAGCCAGAGCAGACTAAAGCCTGGACTGATGTCAGCGTGTACTTTTCTAGTGGTCATTTCTGAGCAGCATTTCACAAACATCCTCACAGAGTCCCTGTCTGTTACAGATATTACAGCCAGGAAAATTCTCAAATATATGCTAATTAAGGAGGACAGCATGGAGAAGAATTGTTATTTTTTAAAAAAAATATGTTTTATTGATTTTTTACAGAGAGGAAGGGAGAGAGATAGAAAGTCAGAAACTTCGATGAGAGAGAGACATCGATCAGCCGCCTCCTGCACGCCCCACAGTGGAGATGTGCCTGCAAGCAAGGTACATGCCCCCGACCGGAATCGAACCTGGGACCTTTCGGTCCGCAAGCCGATGCTCTATCCACTGAGCCAAACCGGTCTCGGCGAATTATTAATCCTTAGATGGAATAAGAAAAAAAAATGGAGGAAATGTACACGATTCAATGTGCATCGAAATAATTAGCCATTTGTGCACAATTCTCCTAATTCCCCTAAGGCATTAGATGCTGTAGTTCATATGTTAATTAAATACCTATGCGCTTCATTGTAACACTACAGGTAACGGAAAATCTGAGAAGCCAAAAGCACACACAGTATGCCAGTTCCTTGGGTAATTATTTTAAATTTTTTTTTTAAAAATAGGAGTATTCCAGGTAAGCATTGGAGAATGAATAGATCATTAGAAAAATTTAACATGTAACAATGACATATTCCCTAGCATTACAGTCCTGGTTTATTACAGGGAACATTTCATTTAACTCGGATTTGGAAAATCCATTTGAGCAAAGTAGAAAAACATGTACTGGTTTTTCTTTGGACCTATAAAATTTGGGGCAGCCTTAGCCAGTTTGGCTCAGTGGGTAGTGCAACGGCCTGCAGACTGAAGGGTTCTGGGTTCAGGTCCGATCAAGGGCACATGCCCAGGGTAGTAGCCCCAGTAGGGGGCATGCAGGAGGCAGCCAATCAATGACTCTCTCATTACTGATGTTTCTCTCCCTCTCCATTCTGCTCTGAAATCAATAAAAATATATTGAAAATAAAATAAAATGGAGAGACGCTGAGGCAATCACTGTTGTGTGGAGACTGAAAGAGGTTCGCGCCTTTCCAAACAGCATGAGAGAACGCTCCCTCTGCCTGTGACCTTCAGCCGGGGACGGGGTTCAGAGAACACCCCTATTTCTTTGGGATCATCGCCTCTGGCTTTGGCGGGGAATCCCCGCCAGACATGGCTTTCTACACGACTGCAGCCATCATGAAGCTATTTAAGCTAACCGATTAACCACATAAAAGGCCATCAAGTTAGCCGAGTACCATTTAAAGAAATAGTCTAGACAGCAGATGGAGAGTCGTGCATTAGCAAGAGCAAAGGGTATATAGATCGGGGTCTTTACAGAACGAACTTAGAATTAAGAAAAACAATTTAAGTGATAGCGCTAAGGAAAAAGGATTTTTTTTTTTGGCCCGTGTATCACCATGTCCGGAGTATTTCACGTGCATTATGTCCCAGGCTATAATGTTTATCTGTATTTCCCCATTGGTGTAATTCTTCCTTTTCACAAAACAAGACTATCCATCAACACCGGCTCTAATATAAACGCGATCACGGAATGCTATTTGAGGCTGGTTACTTGTCCTGAGCAATATTAAACACGATTTATTTCTCTCCTCTCGTACGTTCATGTACAAGTCCTTTACTCGGCTCAAGAAATGTTTTAACAAATGATTGTCAGTCCTGATGAAATTTATTCTAATGCTTTTCTTGAAGAATACAAATGCAATTCATTGTTTTCTCTCATCCCCTTGCGCTGGCTTTCATTGCCTGCAAGTTGGATATTATACAAAAATAAATGAATCTAATGAAATGCCCAAGACAACAATAGAGCTGAATTATGAGGAAAATGTCAGATACAAACACACACCAAAGTATGTGCTGTACGAACCGCGCCTCTTTTATTTTTCTTTCAGCTTCAGTGTGTTTTTTAAGTTTTTGAAAACTTTTTTTTTTAAAGATATTCTTTAAACCTTAAATTTTTTTTCAAAGACCCTTTATTTCTTTGGTGAGAAAACTCAGTATTGTATTCATAGGGAGACTTCTTTTTTAAAAAAAAATGTTTCTAATGACTTGAGAGAGAGGAAGAGAGAGGGAGAGAGAGAGTTTAGAGCCCTCAATGATCAGGGAGAGCCATGGATTGGCTGCCTCCTGCATGCTCCCTACTGGGGATCAAGCCCCCCAATCGGGATATGTGCCCTCACCAGGAATGGGACGTGACCTTCTGGTTCATGGATTGATGTTTAACCACTGAGCAACACTGGCTAGGCAGGGAGAGTCCTTTTCAATGCAGGGAAATGGATATATATATATATGTGTGTGTGTGTATATATACATATATGCATACATACACACACACACACACACACACACACACACACATATATATATATATATATATATATATATATATGTTGTGACCTTTATCTACTTAATACTCTCAAAGACTTATATACATGCAAGGTGAAGGACCACTCTCTCATTGAGGAATAAAATCTATCATAGTCAGTGGCCTCTGGATCATAAGTATGGATTTCTTTCTCTTCCACACATTCTATCTGATGCATCTTTTAAAATTTTTTAAATATATTTTATTGATTTTTCACAGAGAGGAAGGGAGAGGAATAGAAAGTCAGAAACATCGATGAGAGAGAGATATTGATCAGCCGCCCCTTGCACACCCTACACTGGAGATGTGCCCGCAAGCAAGATACATGCCCCCGACCGGAATTGAACCTGGGACCTTTCAGTCTGCAGGCCGATGCTCTATCCACTGAGCCAAACCAGTCTCGGCCCATCTGATACATCTTTGGATCCCGAAAGACCTAGGGGTGTGGTACCCTCCTAAGAAACAGCATGGAGGTGCCACTGGATGGATGCTTTCTGTCCCTGGGGCTGCGGCATCTTCAAAGAAAGAAGCGATGGATTTGCAATAAGCAACCGCCGGCTATTTGTCTAATCAGGGAACAATCTGGAAGCAGTCTAGGCCCTGAGCGCAGTGTGGAGGACCAAGCACGGTTCAGAGAGCGCAGATGGCTGAGAAACATGAGTTCTACCATTATCTCAGAGTTGTCACTGTCAGTCCATTTAGCATT
Organism: Lasiurus borealis; assembly: GCA_004026805.1. NCBI lineage: Eukaryota > Metazoa > Chordata > Mammalia > Chiroptera > Vespertilionidae > Lasiurus > Lasiurus borealis. Next base: position 85,879 of record PVJN01003516.1, on the reverse strand, counting down.
ATTATGGAAATGTAACTCTTGGACTTTTCATTAGGAATACCCCGAGAATATTTGTCACTCTCTGAAAGGCTTTACCAGGTAGAGCCATAGAGAAGCATGTGAAGTTTTGCCTTAACAAAACAAAAAAAAAAGAAATAATTTGGCCTCTGTCATCTGCTCTCTGTACGCAACAGTTTACTGTCTAAATCAGTGGTTCTCAACCTTTCTAATGCCGCGACCCTTTAATACAGTTCCTCATGTTGTGGTGACCCCAACCATAAAGTTATTTTTGTTGCTACTTCACAACTATAATTTTGCAACTGTTATGAGTCGTATCTGTGTTTTCCAATGGTCTTAGGCGACCCCTGTGAAAGTGTTGTTTGACCCCAAAGGGGTCTCGACCCACAGGTTGAGAACCGCTGGTATAAATGGAACTTTCAGACACTTAGCTTTGTTTGAGTGCCTTGCTCAGTAAAAGATACCGACGTATATCCTGTGGATGTTTTATTGATCATTAAAGATGAATAATAAATATATTATTCTAAAAGTATATTGCATCTAAAACATCAAAACTGAAGCAGATACAAGGTTTGTAAAGCTGATCTTAATATCGATTAAGGTAAAACATCAATGTATTTTGAAAATAGTTTCCCAGATAAAGGGATGAAAAATTATCTTATAAACTAGAGGCCCGATGCACAAAATTCATGCGTGGATAGGTCCCTAGGCCTGGCCAACAATCAGGGCAGATCTGCAGGATGACCAGTGGACAATCAGACCCCCTTAACCCCTGCCTGGCACTGCCTGCTGGCCAGCTCTGTCCACTGCCACCACCGTTGCCAGTCACCTCCCTCCTGCAGGGCATCTGGCAGGGCAATCAGGGTGGACCCCACTGGCACCTGCCTTGCCTTCCCTAGGGTCTGCGGGTGGGGGCAGCTCCTGCATTGAGTGTCTGCCCCCTGGTGGTGCAACCAGTTATTCCACCATTCGGTCTATTTGCATATGAGGCTTTTATTATATAGGGTATCGGTAACAGTACATGTCCTTGACTGGAATTGAACCTAGGAACCCTTCAGTCTGCAGGCCGATGCTCTCTCCACTGAGTCAAACAAGCTAAGGCTATTTCACACTTTTTAAACCGGTTCTAAGTTCACGCGCTCAGTCCCTGACTCACACAATGTGACGGCTGGAATCCAGCTTCTCTCAATTTCTCATTCGCTTCTCCCGAGTGGGGAAAAGCCATCTGCAAAATCACTTTTTCATCATCCAGAAATGGCGAGTAACTTCTGTTAGGTAATTAATTCACTTTAATAACAGTGCGCTTACACTGGCTGTGTTAGTGTGGGAGTACAGTGATACCTCGAGATACGAGTGCCCTAACATACGAGATTTTTGAGATACGAGCTGGCGAGCGATTTTTGCTTTGAAATACGAGCAACATTTGAGATAGGAGTAATCACGTGGAATGGCCGGCTGCACACGACCCACCAATTTACCAGGACTCGAGTGTCTCATAGTTTCCCACACCTCAAGGTTACGGAACGAATTAAACTCGTATCTCGAGGTACCAGTGTACATTCCATACACAATAAAATGAGAGCAAGAGGGCTTTGATTTGCTCATTCTCCCCGGCTCCATTCCTCAGGCTCCGCGTTGCTGTTTTTATGGACTTGCCGATATCTGGCCCTGCCTGACCCGTCATATCTCAGACCTGGGTTACAACAGTCAAAAATGATTTTTCACCGTTCATGAATCAGACACATATGAACTGGGTAAGTTTTCACAGAGAGCCAGAGAATACATATCTTAGGAGGCCGTCAGATACACTCTGAGGCAAAAATATGGGAAGACAATGTATTTTTTTTAAATAAATGATTATTTTTCTCTGCCATGGGGGCGTTGGAGTCTGAAATAATGCCATAATTCGAAAACAACTGTATACTAGTCCCTGATTTCCCTTTCCTATGTCCACAAATTACATTTATTTGACATATTGGACATATAATTCTTTCCCATCTCATTAAAACTTTGGAATAACTTTGGGCTTTGCGTATATGGACATTAATGTAAGTGCATCATAAGTCAAGAATACACTAGATGCAGAAAAGGTGAGGTCCAGGTCACTGGACTATCATCCTCAACCCTAACATTTCTCACTACAGTGGTACCTCGAGATATGAGTTTAATTCGTTCCGTAACCTTGAGGCGTGGGAAACTATGAGACACTCGAGTTGCAGTAAACTGGTGGGTCGTGTGCAGCCGGCCGATCCGCACAATTACCTGTATCTCAAATGTTGCTCATATTTCAAAGCAAAAATCGCTCGCTCGGTGGCTCGTATCTCAAAATCTCGTATGTTAGGGCACTCGTATCTCGAGGTACCACTGTATCTGAACTCTGGCATGAGCTAGGCTCACTTGCAGGAACTGAAAAGGATTCTCCACCAAAAAATGAAGAGTGCCGAGTGCAGAGACCAAGAGGGCTGAGTTCAAACATGGTGCCCAGTGCAGAGACCAAGGTGCTGAGTGCAACAACCATGGTGCCCAGTGCAGAGACCCAGGATGCTGGGTAAAACCAAGATGGCAGAGATGCATTGTGTGCCAAAGAGACCATGAGCAAAAGGCCAAGTTCAACAGCAGAATGACTAAGCTGTTTAAATAACTGAACCCCATGGCCACAGCCCAAGAATGTAGGGGGCCCTGGAGCCCGATCTCAGCCTTCTCCTTTCCTTGATCAAAGAAATAAATTCTGCTCTGCGTCACTCAACTTGGTCTCTTTCTGTTGGCGCCAGTGACACTGCATAGAAGGACCTCGTGTGGGGTCCCCGACCTGGAAGGGCGGATAACATCCCCACATCTACTTTGTAAGCCTCAGATGGTGTGGACTTGGGGGATCAACGGGCCCTACATGCCTACCAAATGTCTATAAAAAGAAAGAGGCCTTCTAGTGGCGGCATGGCTGAGAACTTTCTAGAAAAGCCATGCAAACAGTTTTGACTGAGAATACATATGTGATTGCTCCCATCTGTCACTCGGCTGTGTGCGTGCTCACCTGAGCCCAGTTGCTATTTCAGCTCTAGACACTCTGACCCACCTGCCAGCTCCCTTCGGGGGCTTAATTAGGGGGTCCGCTGCCTGCGGCCCTCTGCACCCAGGTTCCATGATGCTTTCACACGGCCTCTCGCGTTAATTCATCATTTGAGATACAGAGCACAGCAGGCGGCTCTCCGTGGGGGAGCTTTTACAGAAAAGCCTGTGAGCCGACTAGTCATGACCTTGGCTTTATCTCTGCTCCATTTCTGATCTGAATTCTCAGTGAACATCAATTGGGAAACCATTTCCAAGAACACAGCGTTTGAGGCTGGGGGCTGGGAATTCTCTTTGGGTGTGTCCCCCATTCAGGGAAGATGGGGCGGGGTGAAAGGAAGCACGCATGCTCTGGGGTTAAATGAGAAAGGTATCCCCTCCAGTGGTAATTCCGGGGGGAGGGCTGTTTTTCGCTTTAGGGACACAGGGCAGAGCATGGCAGGGCATGTTCAGGGGAAGAAGAAGGGAAATGATGCTTTAAGCCTCCCTCTCCCAGAAACAAAGAACCACCACTGCCAAAACCGGTGTGGCTTAGTGGGTAGACCATCGGCCTGTGGACTCAAAGGTCCCAGGTTCGATTCCGGCTGGGGGCATGTACCTTGGTTGCAGAAGCATCCCCAGTGGGGGGCGTGCAGGAGGCAGCTGATCGATGTCTCTCTCTCATTGATGTTTCTGACTCTCTATCCCTCTCCCTTCCTCTCTGTAAAAAATCAATCAAATATATTTAAAAAAAAAGAAAAATAAAGAACCACCATTATTCACTGAAACCAGGAGTGGGTCTAGGGCAGGGACACTGAGGAGATGGATTACCAGGTAAGCGACTCGGTAGACAAGTTCAATGCTGATGAATGTGGCAACCAAGGGTTAGTTAAGTGATTGATGAAGAATATGAAGGTGGGTTTCTAAATCGGATCGATTATTCAAGAAGTTGTCTAATTGGGGAAATATTAGCTCAAACCAATATGCGATATGTTTTACACGCATCAGGTTAAAAAATTGAATTGGAAACTGTAAGTCAGTGTGAATATTGGCAATGTTTTTTATTTATTTTTATTAATACAGTGGTACTTCGAGATATGAGTGCTCTAACATACGAGATTTTTTGAGATACGAGCCATTGAGCTAGCGATCTTTGCTTTGAAATACGAGCAACATTTGAGATAGGAGTAATCGTGCGGATTGGCGGGCTGCACCGGACCCACCAGTTTACCTAGACTTGAGCATCTCATAGTTTCCCACGCCTCAAGGTTATGGAACGAATTAAACTCGTATCTTGAGGTACCACTATATATGTTTTTATTGATTTCAGAGAGGAAGGGAGAGGGAGGGAAAGATAGAAACATCAATGATGAGAGAGAATCATTGATTGGTTGCCTCCTGCATGCCCCACACTGGGGATCCAGCCTGCAGCAATGTGGGCATGTGCATTGAACCTCGTGGTTCATAGGTCAATGCTCAACCACTGAGCCCTGCAGTCCAGGCTAAAAGATACTTTATAGTAGAATCTATCTAACATATAAACATGGTTGTAAAGTCAAATAACTAGATTTTAGATAAATATGTTTCATATAATAAGTAGGCCAGCATGAACCTGGCAAAGTAAATACCATTCTCCTCAAAAAAAGGAGTCATTTGGAGTTTACAAATTTATTTTAGGTATAAACAGACCTAACCCCAGACCAATTTAGGCCTAATCCTGTCTCTAAATAGTTTTTAGATATAAAACAAGATCCTTTAACTTATATATATATATTTAAAAAGCAAACATAAAATTAGTCCTTTCTGAAGAATTCTACATAGGTGATTTCATATGTGTTCTCAACATTTTTTTTTTTTTTTTTTTTACAAAAGGGCTTTCAAGAGTTTTTTCCAATAAGATACTTCACTGGTAAAAAAAAACAAAACACACACACACAAAACACCACAATACTCAAAAGCGTGATTGTTTACTTGATATCAACGATCCCATCCTCTTCAAAATGAATGGAAGAATATAGATAATTGTGTTTTTCATTCACAGCCACAACCTGCGTCGAGTACCATCTATTTAGAGTTGCTATAACGTTACATTACAGACTATTTTGTGCCTAATGTTCTCAGCCCCGCATTGCTGAATTTCTCCGCTTCAACAATTGAACAGGAAGGTAACAGCATAATTTAGGTTGCTGTTAGTCAATTAACTCCGTGTGACACTTGAGGAAAAAAAAATTGGCTCGTACAATTGCAATTTCAGAAAATAAAAAGCTTCATTTTTGTTTGTGGAGAGTAGCTCACATCAAGGACTATTATTCTACTTCAATATGTTTCTGGCTCCAACCTCGCAGGAAATGAAGATATTTTTCCCCTCTCTCTCTCTTTTACATTGTTGACTCCACAGTATCCCCCTAGTGGCGGGAATTCCCACCAAATATTGGAGCACAGGCAAGGCTTGGATTTGCTTTAGGGAATATTGTGTGTGTGTGTGTGTGTGTGTGTGTTTGTGTGTGTGTGTGTGTGTTTAGAAGATTAAACCGCTAATGACTTCAGCTTTTAACCTCAGTCATGAGTACAAGTTGCTCTATTACATCCTCGCCATTTAAATGCAAATAATCTTTAAACAAAACTAATCTGGAGGGCTTTTGTACAGTGAATGATAAATGGGAGGGGATTTCATAAAGCGAGAGAGGGAGCCACTCCGCTCCCTCTCCCACATCCATCATCTCTCCGCGCAGATCAACAATTAAAATAGTTCAGCGCTTCCCCGCGAGTCTGGGGAGGCGAGTTCATCATTTACCCGCCGTGGCTTTCCCTTGGGGAGAAGCAGGCTGCTCCGAAGGGTAAGTGTTAATTGAAAAATGTGCAAAGGAAGCTGGAGAGCCTGCCTGTGGGTTTGCTCACCTGCAGATCCCGCGCTGCCTTGCACCTAGAAAGGCTAAAAGTCTTGTCTAACTCAGGGTCGCCTCATAGAAAGAGGGCACATGGCCATTTTAGTGGCGCTGGTTTATACTGCACAAATCCCCTTCTCTTCCCCAAACCTTACTTTCAGCAGAACCGTGTGATCATTCAAATGACAAGTTTGCCGTGTCTTCAACATAAAGAAGACTTTTCTTTGGTTATTTTATTTTATTTATTTATTTTAAATATATATTTTACTGATTTTTTACAAAGAGGAAGGGAGAGAGAAAGTCAGAAACATCGATGAGAGAGAGACATTGATCAGCTGCCTCCTGCACGCCCCACAGTGGAGATGTGACCGCAAGCAAGGTACATGCCCCCGATCAGAATCGAACCTGGGAACTCTCAGTCTGCAAGCCGATGCTCTATCCACTGAGCCAAACTGGTCTGGGCATTCTTTGGTTATTTTAATTGCTCATGGTCTCACCGTTGACCAATGTAAACATACTACATTTGTGTTCATCATTTTCTTTTAGTTCCACATGCTGACCTGACAAGCGCAGGGAAGGCCTGCATGGCGGTCTTGCAAACTCAGAGACCCAAGTCACCACAAAGGAGGGTCTGAAATTAAACTTTAACTAAAAGCAGCGTTGATGGGGAGTTATGTCCCAGGCCGGTATCTGCACTGACAAGGTCAACCTTTACCTTCACTGAGCGTATCTGTCTTTTTGCATCTATGATAACACACCCTTGAAATGTCTGGGTAACTTGTAACTTCCCCTTTTCTGGACCCCTTGGGGCACAACCCAATGTGTGAAACTCCAGGACAGAGACCACAAATTCCTTCACTGTTATGTTAATTGTCCCTGCACCCACCTAAGCAAGTGGCCATCATTTTACTTCTTATCCAATCCCAGGGGTTTCCCTGCTTTGCTTTCTCCCGCCTCTCTAGTCTATCACCAATGGGTTTCATGTAACCCACCATGTCCCTTTCCTTTGATTGCCATGTTTAAACACAGATGTAACCCTCCATTCTCCGGAGCCTCATCTCAAGTCCTTGAGGTCTGCTTCCCGGCAATTGTTGAGAGTTTGGCTCAAATAAACTCACAAAAAATTCTTTACAGGTTTGAATAATTTTATGGTAGTTTGATAATAATGCCAGATAATAATGGATACTACTGAATTCAAATTGACTTAAATTAATCCAATATTATTTTTGTGAGACATAGAAAGTGATGGATAATAAGTAGAAATTAAAAAAAAAAGAGGGATAGTGTATATTCTTTAAAGATCAAAGCTTCTTAGAGAAGAAGTAGATTTCAGGTCTGGAACAAGGAAAGCACACTCAGAATGTGGATTACTTTGTAATACCAAAGATAAGAAAGGACTCAAAGGTGACTGAGATTCAGGTAAAGAACAAAGGAATCATCCTATCTAATAAAAGAGTAAGATGCAAATTGACCATCACTCCAACACACAAGATGGCTGCCCCCATGTGGACACAAGATGGCTAGCAGGAGAGGGCAGTTGTGGGTGATCAAGCCCTGCAGGGCAGGTCAGTTGGAGGCAATCAGGCCTGCAGGGGAGGGTACTTAGGGGTGCCCAGGCCTGTAGGGGAGGGCAGTTAGGGGCAAATAGGCTGGCAGGAGAGCAGTTAGGCATCAATCAGGCTGGCAGGGGAGTGCTTAGGGGGTGATCTGGCTGGCAGGTAGGTGAATGGTTGGGAGCCAGCAGTCCTGGATTGTGAGAGGGATCCCAGATTGGAGAGAGTGCAGGCTGGGCTGAGGGACATGCCCCTCCCCTCCCTGGGGCACAAATTTCATTCACCAGGCCTCTAGTTTGATAATAATGCCAGATAATAATGGATACTACTGAATTCAAACTGATTTAAATGAATGAATGCATGAAAAAGGAAAGGTTTTTCTTACAGAACATCACCTAAAACATAGAACTATGCAGCCAAAAAAAGAAAATATGGTAAACCTAGCAGATCAAAGTTTAATAAATAAAATAAGTTACAAATTTGAAAAAAAAATTGTGTAGTAAGGATTCCTGGTAGATTACCTTAAGTAAGCCACCCGCTTAATATTACTGGATCACACAAATGAACAGTCTGGTCTTCCTGATCTAACTCACTGAGGACAGTGAGTGCTCTAATGCTCTTCCCACCAAAATGTACGCAAAACTCGCACGGAAGAGCAAACCTAAAAAGGAATGCATCTGTGCTCTTCCAAAATGCCAAGGTCAAGGTAAACCAGCATGTTTAAGAAAATCTGGATCAAAAAGTTACAAGACAATGAAATGTGTTTTATGATATTGGCTTAAATTTCAAACCAGGAAGAATTAGTTATAGAAGAGTATTACTGGAACAACTGATGGAATTTCAATGGGAACAGTGGATGAGAGAAAGAAATGATATCCATGTTAAGTATTCTGATTTTGAAAATTGTACTAATCAGAGAATAGCATACCCTTCTGCTTAGGAAGCATACATGACCCTTGGGGATCTAAAGGGATGTAATTCTACAGCTTATTCTCAACTGGTTCAGGAAAGTTAATATATTTATGTACATACACATGTGCATGTGTTTACACAAATAGAATAAGAGAAGGGGTAATGCCCAAATCGGTTTGGCTCAGTGGATAGAACATCAGTCTGCGGACTGAAAGGTCTCAGATTCGATTCCTGTCAGGGCCATGTATCTTGGTTGCGGGCACATCCCCAGTGGGGGCATGCAGGAGGCGGCTGATCGATGTCTCTCTCCCTCTCTCTCTCTCTCTCTCTCTCTTCGATGTTTCTAACTCTCTCTCTTCCTTCCTCTCTGTAAAAACTCAATAAAAATATTTAAAAAAAGAGACGGAGTAATAAATAGGTAAATAGGGGAGAAAGAAATAATTGGTCAAATGCATAAAGGATTCTAAGAGAGCTCTTTGAACAATTTTAGCACTTTTGTATCAGCTTAAAATGACATCAAAATAAGGGTTGACAGAGATGAGACTATGCTTTCATCACAGGATCAAGGGCATCATTTTATCCCCTATCATAAGGAACAATGGAAATGAATAGAACTGTTGCATAAATCAGATATGATCTAAAGTGGATAGCAGTGAAACTAGAACTACTTTGACACTGGAAATTATATTAAATGGAACCAACAAACTAAACATTTTAAGTACTTTGTGGTTATTTTTATTATTTGTTAAATATGGTGTTGCACTAGCAATGTGTAGCCCATACAAACAGGTCTATTAGCCCTGGCAGGTTTGGCTTGGAGGATTGAGCGTTGGCCTGTGGACTGAAGGGTTCTGGGTTCAATTCCAGTCAAGGGCATATACTCGGATTGCAGGCTTGACCCTCAGTGTGGAAGTGCAGGAGGTAGCTGATCAATGATTCTCTCTCATCATTGATATTTCTTTCTCTCTCCCTCTCCTTTCCTCTCTGAAATCCTATCTAATAAAAGAGTAATATGCAAATTGTCCATCACTCCAACACACAAGATGGTTGCCCCCATGTGGACACAAGGGGAAGGCAGTTGGGAGCAATCAGGGTAGCAGGGGAGGGCAGTTGGGAGGGACCAGACCTACAAGGGAGGGTAGATGGGAAGGATCAAGCCTGCAGGGAAGGGCAGTAGGGGGGGAACCCAGGCCTTCAGGAGAGAGTTGTGGGGGCAGGCAAACCTGCAGGGATGGGCAGTTAGGGGTGATAAGGCCTGCAGGAGAGCAGTTAGGCATCAATCAGGCTGGCAGGGGAGTGGTTACGGGATTACCAGGCTGCAGGCAGAAGCTGGAAGGAGGAGCAATCCGGCAGGCAGGCTAGAAGTTGGGAGCTAGCAGTCCTGGATTGTGAGAGGGATCCCAGATTGGAGAGGTGCAGGCTAGGCTGAGGGACACGCCCTGTGCACGAATTTTGTGCACCAGGCCTCTAATCAATAATAATAATAATAAGTATATATGTATGTATTATTATCATTATTATATATATTTCAAAGAGGACTATCTGAGCTTCATTTAAGAGGTGGTGTTTCTTTGCTTGTTTAATCCACTATTTGGTATCAGTACTTGATTATAATAGTCATATAATTTATTGTCTCGAGAGCTACCTTGAAAAATTGCTGGGGCTCTTTATTAGAGATAAATAATGAGCATAAAGAGGAAAAATTTGCAAAAGAAACGCCAGTGACATCTTACCACTCCTTTAACTATGCATAAATTGCTACAGGATTTGCAGTTAGGTTCAAATGTAAATCTCTAGTTCTTTAGCTCTATAACTGCAGGAAGAGTATCTTTTCTATTGTAGTCTGAAATCTTTTCATACAAGTTGTGTGTGTTTGTTTTTTTTAAAAATATATTTTATTGTGTTTTTTTTTACAGGGAGGAAATAAGAGGGATAGAGAGTCAGAAACATCGATGAGAGAGAGACATCGATCAGCTGCCTCCTGCACATCCACCACTGGGGATGTGCCCGCAACCAAGTTACATGCCCTTGACCGGAATCGAACCTGGGACCCTTCGGTCCGCAGGCTGACGCTCTATCCACTGAGCCAAACCCGTTTTGGCTGTTGTTTTTTAAATTGATTTTAGAGACAAAGGAGGGGAGAGGGAGGCAGAGATGAAACATCCATATCCCCCACTGGAGACTGAAACCTAAGTATGTGACCTGACCATGGATGTGACCTATGTATGTGACCTGACCAGGAATAGAACCTGAAACCTCCTGGTTCAAGGGACAATGCCCAACCAACTGAGCCACACAGGCCTGAGCAAATCACTAAAGTTTTTTTTACAAAGAATTTCCAGTAAAGTCTATGCCAATGTGTCCATTATTTTTATGCCCTTAGAAAGCATCTTTGTTTTATTCCTTTAATAAGTATATTGCTGATTGCTATCTGCCCTGTAAGCAGTACCCGTTACACAACTAAACAAATGGTATAGGTTATGGGGCAGAATGACTTCTATAAGATTCCTTTACCATTGGAAAGCAGGTTCATGAGAGGGGAACATTCGGTCATACGTGTTCCTGCCCTGCTGTGCGCGTGTTCGGACAGCATGCTGAAATGTGCTCCAGCCACTCAGCCATGGAGGCCACTGCGTTTCCAGCCTTGGATTATTGTTCTCGGAGAGACAGGACACTTCTACTCTGCAAGGGAACCTTTTATTATTTTTAATTATTTGCTGGGGCGAGGGGGTGTGTGGTTTTAGACTTCCTTAGTCGATAATAATGAATCATATCATATTGAGGGATTGATGGACTATTTCTGAGCGATTCATCGGGACTTCCTGGAACGGACAAATAAGACCAGTGAAAGGGAACAGCGGATGGAAGCCTGCACCTGCCTCTCTGATACACGCATGATGCTGGCCGAGCCGTGGGATAGTCCAGGTCCCCCAACTGCCCAGTACCCATCGCTTTTACCACAAACAAAGGCACCGAATGAGAAGCCTCTTAATGAAGATGTCTAACCATCCAAACGCTTTCTGCACTCACTCTGCACATACAACCCCCTGCACTCTCAGAAAGATAAGGCAGCATAACGGAATCAAACGTGAAGAGTTCAGGAGAAGATTTAAGCTCCCCGCTCCGAGAAACCTATGAAACCACACAAAATTAACCAGTGATGTGTCACAAAGGTCTTCATACATGAACGGTCAGAAAAGCCTGCCAGGCATACAGCTGCTGAAAGAGAATCCTTCCCCACCCCCCTACGATTGGACAAATTATCCTCAGAAACAAAATATCACATTAAGAGGATCGGCCGGGGCTATTTCGGCGACAATTTTACAGGGAGGTTCCTTCAGATGATATATGAATCCTTTAATGTGTTTTCAGAAGCGCTGACTGCCACGTCTTTGTATTCTGAGTAGAAACTATCAAAAGTGGCATTAGTAGCTTATGGAGGGTCATCTTTTTTATATATATATTTTATATATATATAAAATATTGATTTTTCACAGAGAGGAAGGGAGAGGGACAGAAAGTCAGAAACATCGATGAGAGAGAGACATCGATCAGCCGCCTCCTACACACCCCCTACTGGGAATGTGCCCGCAACCAAGGTACATGCCCCCGACCGAAATCGAACCCGGGACCTTCCAGTCCCCAGGCTGATGTTCTATCCACTGAGCCAAACCGGTCTCGGCTGGAGGGTCATCATTGAAAACAATGTACCATGTTTACCTCCAGGAAAAAGAGAGACTGTCACAAACAGGCATTCCCTGGGGAGGAAAAAAGATAACCATGAAGGCAGGTTCAGCCTTGTCAGCCTCATAATCCATCAGAGGAAATAATAATAATAATAATAATAATAATAATAATAATAATAATACAAATAATAATAATAAATAAAGGGGCCACACTGCGATTCCATTTCACACTCATTTAATTGGCAAACAACAAAGAATGAATCTGAACCTACCAAACAGTGGTTCTCAACCTTCCTAATGCCACGTCCCTTTAATGCAATTCCTCATGTTGTGGTGACCCCCAACCATAAAATTATTTTCGTTGATTAGAGAGGTTTTGCTCCATCTTTGATAATGAGTATGTTTTTCTTTTTTAAAATCTGCTTTCATTGATTTTGGAGAGAGGCATGGGGGAGGGAGAGAGGGACAGAAACATCAATGATGAGAATCATAGATCGGTTGCCTCCTGCACGCCCCCCACTGGAGATCAAGCCCTCCACCTCTGCATGTACCCTGCCTGGGAATCACCCCCTGACCTCCTGGTTCAGGGTTCAATGTCTGCCTTTACCACATAGGCCGAGCCTGAGCGTGTTCCTGATAGAACTTTCCGGTAACAGCCTGGCCTCATCTGGTGACGCTGAGCATCTCCCTCACTATATGACCCCCACGATGGCACTCCTGTCCCACCCGCAGGACACAGCGTCGCTGCCAGGGATGGAGGACAGGCCTGGAGAGGCTCCTGAGGGCCCCGTCTGTGCCAGTCAGGCCTGGAAATGAGCTCAGTGCCCAGGCCTGGACCCAGGAAGGAAGGACCTTACCACTCTTCCCAACAAAGCTAGCGTCTGTGTCTCCTCCTCTGCCCATATGGGGTTTGCTGTGGCAAAGAGTGGGAGGCAGAAGAGATGCTATGTCTGAGCTTCCAAAGTCCTCAACACTCTCGAACCCTGAACCATCAGTGGAGAATCAGGCACACAGGAGGTCTACTCAAGCCACAAGGTTAACGTGAGCACGGCCCAGCCAGCCCGCCCTTCAGCCAGCCCAGGAAGGAGGTAGAAATGCGGTCCCCACCACGGGGTTTCCCTGCCCTCGTCTTTACAACCACAGAAACACGAAGTAGCCCTTGGCCACCCACGCAATGGGGCGCTTCCTCAACTGCAGCCGTGAAGAAATACCAGGTTCCGTTTTGCTCCATTAAGTTCTAGAGTGGTTTTTTATGGAGCAAATTATTATTATTATTTTTTAATATATTTTATTGATTTTTCACAGAGAGGAAGGAAGAGGGATAGAAAGTCAGAAACATCGATGAGAGACAGACATTGATCAGCCGCCTCCTGCACACCCCACACTGGAGATGTGCCCAAAAGCAAGGTACATGCCCCTGACCGGAATCGAACCCGGGACCTTTTAGTCCGCAGGCCAACGCTCTATCCACTGAGCCAAACCAGTCTCGGCGTTAAGGAGCAAATTCTTAATAAGGCAGATTGTTTTCTTCTTATATAGTCTTTCTATTTTTATACGGTTTCACAAGTTACAGGTGTTGCAAATATTTCCCCAAGTGTATAGCTTGCTTTTTTTTTTTTTTAACTTTTGAGGTATCTTTTAACGAACAGCTGCTTTTGAACCTAAGATGCTGCACTTAAAAATGGTTTTCTTTTCTTTAAGAACAAACGCTTTCCTGTGTGCTATTTAAGAAAGTGGCTACTTCCCTATATCAAAAACATATTCATCTCTATTCTCTCCCAAGCACAGCGAAGCTTTGTCTGTGACATTTCCCGTTTGGGTTATCTGGGTTTGAATTATGGATCTGTTGTGATGGAGGAAATTCAATCCCATTTTTCTTTCCATACGGATAGCGCGTCTCAGCTGCTCATGTTGCCATCTCGGCCCTAAATCAAGGCGGCGTCTTTGTGCGGATGAGCCCGCATTCCCCGTTTTGTTCTATGCGGCGCTTTGCCCATCCTTGGTGCCCTGCTCACACTGTCTGAACTGCCATAACTTGGAATAAATCTCAGTATCCGGGAAAGGCCTCTCCTCGTGAACATTTTTCTTCCACAGACAGGTTTAACCTACTGATGTTTCTTTGCTCTTCTATATAAATTTTAGAATCATCGCCTCTGTTGGTCAGTGTGACTCCGTAGAGAAGTATTTCATTTCAAAATAGAACTTTGAAATCTGCGCCTTCTTCTCCTCACATACACACAATTTCATGAAAAATAGCATGAAACGCCACAGTTCCTTTAGGGGTTTTAACAGGTATAAGGTTAATGGGTATGCAAATTAATGCACTTCAGATAATCTTACCTAATAATAGACAAACATGTAAATTGACCGTACCTCCGCTATGTCTACAGCCAATCAGGAGTGAGTATGCAAATTGACCTGACAAAAATGGCAGGTTAGTTTGCATATGCAGGCACAGAGTGGCGGGGCAGGATGCCTGATATGGGGGGGGGGGGGAAGGGAGCTATAGGAGCAGAGATCTGGCCAGGAGTGTGGACTTGGCAGCTCCTGGGCAGCTGGGAGCTAAGCCAGGGGAAGGACAGCTTATTCTTGCACAAATACCATACAACGGTCTTCTAATATATTTTAATAAGAAAGCATGTTCACCTATGATAAATTTTATTCTAATAGTATTGGTGCTTAATACTTAGGTTTTATTCAACATTGAACACTCCTCCCCCCTATTTGCATCAGAACCTTCTGGTACATCCCTGTGAGGATGTTTAGGAATGTGTAAATGTACCTGAGATTTTAAACCAAAAAGTCTTTTAATTCCCGGGATCAAAAAGAGTGTAAGGAAAAGGGCCAGCCAGCCAATGCCCTTTCAATTAAGAACACAATCCTGACAAAGAACCAACGATCCAGTCTCAACCGCGCAGCAAACACGGGGGACACTGCAACAGATGCCGTTTCCAATATTATCAAACGCTCTGTCCAGGGGAAACTCCCTTGAAGATTTAGCAGCCGGAACAAGCCAGTTTTCCTCCAGAGCCCGAGCGGAAACCTACTGGCCCCCATGGTGCTGGGAGCAGAGGCAGTGAGCAAGTGAGTTAAAAGGAACAAAATGCGGAGACCAGATGGATGCGGGCAAGTAACCTTTTCCAGGGAAATTTCAGTGAGCTCATTCACCGGCCCTTCCTCACATGTGAGGGAACTGCGGTTTGCTACCTCCCCAGCCAACAGTAACTCCCAACATCATCTCGGATGCTTTTGGATTCCTCTCTAGTTGGTCAGATCACCATGAATCTACTGAGTAAGTCTGTTTGTATACATGTAACTCCTCATTACATTGCTAAAGGAATGTATAGATGTAACTCCTCATTACATTGCTACAGGTAGGTTATGAAATAGGCCAAGCTATCATTCACGCTGTAGTTCAGTTATACTCCTCAGGAAAAATCCTTTCAGGTTCTCAACCTGTGGGCTGTGACCTGTTTTCTGATGGTCTTAGGCTCTACAGCAGTGACCCACAGGTTGAGAACCACTAGCAGGGTTGCCTAAGACCATCAGAAAACACAGATACAGTGGTACCTCGAGATACGAGTGCCCTAACATACGAGATTTTTGAGATACGAGCTGTAGAGCAAGCGAGTGATTTTTGCTTTGAAATACGAGCAACATTTGAGATAGGAGTAATCTCGAGGATTGGCCAGCTGCACACGACCCACCAGTTTACCACGACTCGAGCATCTCATAGTTTCTCACACCTCAAGGTTACGGAACAAATTAAACTCGTGTCTCGAGGTACCACTGTATTTACATTATGACTCACCACAACATGAGGAACTGTATTAAATGGTCGCAGCATTAGAAAGGTTGAGAACCACTGCTTTAAGGTCATGATTTTATTATACACACACACACACACACACACACACACACACACACACATTTCAGAGAAGTACGTATAACATTACTCTCTCAACAAATTAAAACTAGTCATGACAGTAATACAATCAAGACATAGGTGAAATGTTAATGAAAGCTAATAGAAAGCTATTAGACATAAACTGCTATGAAAAAAAAATAAGATAATTAGGTCTGTAAAATTTGCACTTCTTAAGCTCAGAAACAGTTGAGTATGTGATTTCATATGGTTCTACCCATTATTTTAGAAATTATTGATGTGATATTTTGAAATTACTCACACCTCTTCTGCGGGAGGTTGTTTAACTCTTCAGTGACTGTTTCCCACCTTTTGTCCATTTAAAATTGTAATTTAGCCCCACCGGTGTGGCTCAGTGGTTGACCCTCCACCTACAAACCAGGAGGCTCGATTCAGGGCACATGCCCTGGTTTCTGGCTCATTCCAGTAAGGGCAGGAGGCAGCTCGTCAATGATGCTCTTTCATCATTGGTGTGTCTCTTTCTCTCTCCCTCTACCTTCCTTTCTCTGAAATCAATTCTTTTTTTTCTTTTTTTTTAAGAAATCAAATCCTATAAAGGATCCATAGGCTCATGTGAAGAAAAAACGAAAATCAACTGTATTTGTTAGAAATGGTGTCGCATTCTCTTAATGATCGAAATTGATGATTTTTGAAGCATAACCCTAGGACCAGCAGCATCCCCAGTGTCACCTGGGAACTTGCTAGAAATTCATATTCGTGGTGCCAACCCCCACTTTTTCCATCAGAAGCCCTATGGGTGGAGCCCACAATCTTTTTTTTTTTTTTTAACAAGCTTTGCAGGTGGTTCCAGTGCAAATTTGAGAACCACCGATCTAGATCATTGCCTCACCCTTTAGCTTGGTTTCCTTTCTGCCAACAGAACCCCATCAGCAGTTCTCAACCTGTGGGTCCTGACCTGTTTTCTGATGGTCTCAGGCTCTACAGCAGTGACCCACAGGTTGAGAACCACTAGCAGGGTCGCCTAAGACCATCAGAAAACACAGATATTCACATTACGATTCACCGCAACACGAGGAACTGTATTAAATGGTCTCGGCATTAGAAAGGTTGAGGACCACTGCCATAGCTGGTCCCCATCCCTAGCTGTCCAGCTGTAAGACCCACACTCCGCCCCCACGTTCCTTTTATTTATTTATTTTTTTGCCAGAGCCTCTGATGAGAACTGTAATTGACTGAGGCTTGTGTCTGCTCTTTTTCTCACCTGCCCACTAGCTGGTAAAGGTGCTAATGAGCAGGGAAAAAGCCTGCAGGCCAACAGCAGGAAGGAGGAGGAGGCCAGTCCTGTCCCTGTAAATCCAGTGGTACCTCAAGATACGAGTGCCCTAACATACAAGATTTTTGAGATAGGAGCCATCGAGCGAGTGATTTTTGCTTTGAAATACGAGCAACAGTTGAGATACGAGTAATCACAAGGATCAGCCGGCTGCACAGGACCCACCAGTTTACCAGGATTCGAGCGTCTCATAGTTTCCCACGCCTCAAGGTTACGGAACGAATTAAACTCGTATCTCGAGGTACTACTGTATTTGGAAATATATTATAATATTAAAAACAACTAAAAAAAAAACCAAAACACCCTCTTTTTCCTATCCTAATTTCTTAACATGTCAATATTAAGTTGTTAAAACACCCTCCAGGGGTGCTAGTAATTTCTCCAGATTACTCTTTTTCTTCAATGGTTAGTTCTTTCTCCCTTCCTTCATCCTGTTTGTCTAGTTTCCGTCTCTTATATTCTCTGTCAGCAAAGCCTTTCTTTCCTTCTCTCCCAATCTCTCTACATGGTCAATTGGCTTTGAATGATACTCTCTGAACCTACACACAAACATTGAGAAAGAATAGAGAAGTGTAATACCATTAAACACCCCGCCACTATTATAGGTATTTCAGGGTTTGGCACATCAAATAAACCTCAGTGCGAAGGGTATTATTTGGCTTCTCTGTCTGTATGACAAAGTGGTCGCAAGAAACTCCTGACAGCAAAGCCTTCTGCGATTTTTGACTGAAAAAAACAACACAGCAAACAGCAACAATCTATATCATGAATATCGTCATCAAACTCCAAGCTCTTATTATTCTGTGATTTAAAAGAAAACCTATCCTTTCCCACTGGCCTAGCTCAGTGTTTGAGCTTTGACTTATGAACCAGGAGGTCATGGTTCAATTCCTGGTCAGGGCACATGCCCAGGAGGTGGGGTCCCCAGTGTGGGGTGTGCAAAAGGCAGCCAATCAGTGATTCTCTCTCTTCAATGATGTTTCTCTCTCTCTCTCTCCCTCTCCTCTTCTCTCTCTGAAATCCATGCAAATACAAATAAAGGAAAACCCATCCCCAAAAACCTGAAGATGACTGTCTCATCAATACAGAAAGCGACTTTATGAATGTCCCTCCCTGGACATACTGTATGTCACCCAATACGGCGAAGAGCCCTGGTGAGGATAACTGGCTTGTTGACCCACACAATATTGATAAGGTTGTCACAGTCATTAGCATTGATGCCGAGGCCACCTCCACGGTCATGTTCACGTTACCACATTAATTCTACTTCTCTTCCTGCAAGGCCGAGTCGTGTGTCATATCTGAAGTGACTTAAGTCATTGATCTCCCTGAGAGGTCTTTGTGGAAATCAAAGCAAAGCAAATTGCAAAGATCACAGTCACGTGATCATGACATCAATGTCCAAGGTTCCCAACAGAAATGCAAACTGGGACACTGATCCCATCCACGGTGGGTTAGTCTACATGGTGAGAGCTGCGTTTGCTTAAAAATACCATGAGCCTTCCTCTTCAAAATCTTCCTCTGCTTGAGAAGCTCTTATGTGAACAATCTCTTAAGGTTTAAGGTAAGTCTGAAAATCAAACACACACACACACACACACACACACACACACCAGAGTGGATTCCAAATTATTTCCAAAAGTTGTCACGTTTTCAAGCCTTATCTATTGAAACTGCATATGCATTCCGATAGAGTCAAAGAGGTTTGGAACTAATTCTGGTGAGGAAAATAATAATCAAGAATCACTAGAAAGAAAACAGCCAAGATCGGTGTGCCTCAGTGGAGAGAGCATCAACCTTCGGACCGAAAGGTCCCAGGTTCGATTCCGGTCAAGGGCACGTACCTTGGTTGCGGGCACAACCCCGGTAGGGGGTGTGCAGGAGGCAGGTGATTGATGTTTCTCTCTCATGGATGTTTCTAGCTCTCTATCTCTCTCCCTCTCTGTAAAAAAATCAATATATTAAAAAAAAAGAAAATATTGTCACTGGGCTAAACCTAAAGACCCTAATGCTTCTCAACCTCTAAACTATGTCACCAGCTGCATTGCTTCCAGAACTGAAGAGGATTCCACACCATGAAGACCAAAGGTGCCCAGGGCAAAGACCAGGAGCAAAATGCAAAGACCAAGATGGCGAGGGGACATCATGTGCAAAATACCCTGAGCTAAAGGGCCAAGTGCACCAGAAGAATGACTCAGCGAAAGGCTAGGTGCAACCAAGAATGACTCAGCACCTACAGAAGTTGAATCACCGGTGATCAATTGCCACAGCCTGTGAATACAGAGCTCCGCTGAGAAATAAAGGTCCCTTAGAGCAGTGTTCTCAACCTTTTTAATGCCATGGCCCTTTAAGACAACTCCTCATGTTGTGGTGACCCCCAACCATAACACTGTTTTCCTTGCTACTTCATCACTGTAATTTTGCTGCTGTTAATGAATCGTAATGGAAATATCTGTGTTTTCTGATGGCCTTAGGCTCTACAGCAGCATTCTCAACCTGTGGGTCACCTAAGAACATGGGAAAACACAGATATTTACATTAAATTTCATAACAGTAGCAAAATTCCAGTGATGAAGTAGCAACAAAAATAACTTTATGGTTGGGGTCACCACAACATGAGGAACTCTATTAAAGGGTCACGGCATTAGAAAGGTTGAGAATCACTGCCTCAGAGCCTGCGCTCATTTATTCCCTTCAATCAAAGAATTAAGTGTCTGCTCTGCTTTATAAACTCAGCCTCTTTCTGTTGGCACCAAAGATGTTGCCCAGAAGAGCCACAGAGAGACAGGCCGGTATCCCTGTAGGCAGATGCTAAAGGCAATCCCATATTTTGGTTTCTGGCATCAGTGAAGGAAATGGTTATGTGCCGTGTACTTATTAGTTCTACGGGTTTTCTGAGTCGCCCGGGTACTGTACGATTATTGATGAACGTGTTGTAGGGAATGCTACTTAATGGCTTTGAAGCTATCAGATGCACTGCATCTTGTAATATGATCCATCATTCGAGAAGCCACCACGATAAATGATGGAGCAGTACCAGCAACGGCGTGTGGAGCATCTGTGTCTCAGCCTTCCAGAAAGAAACGCCAGGAAGGACATTCTTGACTAACAAGAAGTGGAAATGAAAAGACGTTTCTAGAGACTGACCTTTGCCCTGTATACCTCTGGAAATCTCTAATTCTTGTAGAGTTAACTGTTGTGCATGAAAGTGGCCGGGGACAGTTCGAGACGACATGTGCCATCATCCTTCTCATCTCTGCATTTTATTTTATTTTTATTTATTATTATTTTTAAAAATATATTTTATTGATTTTTCACAGAGAGGAAGGAAGAGGGATAGAGAGCTAAAAACATCAATGAGAGAGAGACATATCAACCAGCTTCCTTCCTGCACGCCCCCCACTGGGGATGTGCCCACAATCAAGGTGCATGCCTTTGACCAGAATCAAACCTGGTACCTTTCAGTCCACAGGCCGATGCTCTATCCACTGAGCCACACCGGTTTCGGCCATCTCTGAATTTTATTTTATTTATTTATTTATTTTAAATATGTATTTTAATGATTTTTCACAGAGAGGAAGGGAAAGAGATAGAAAGCCAGAAACATCGATGAGAGAGAGACATCGACCAGCCGCCTCCTACACACCCCCTCCTGGGGATGTGCCCGCAACCAAGGTACATGCCCTTGACCAGAATCAAGCCTGGGACCTTTCAGTCCAGAGGCCAACGCTCTACCCACTGAGCCACACCAGTTTAGGCTATCTCTGAATTTTAAATAAAGACCTGTGCGTTTCGCACCTGCCCTTGGACAGGATGAACAAAGCGATAATGCCTTTCTAGTAACACCATGTTGTTTTAAAAGCTATGAAATCCATGCACCCATCTCTTTCAACCCGGCAGCTGTTGTCCATTGGGAAAAAGCCCTGTGATTGCTAATTCCAGCTCATCCAGGCGCTCAGCGAGATGCAAACGTCTAGAAATCCCAAGCTTTCTGCCTGTAGTTAAATCAGAATCCTGGCGATTTTTTAAATATATATTTCATTGATTTTTTACAGAGAGGAAGGGAGAGGGTTAGAGTTAGAAACATGAGAGAGAAACATCCATCAGCTGCCTCCTGCATGCCCCTCCTACTGGGGATGTGCTCACAACCAAGGTACGTGCCCTTGACCGGAATCGAACCTGGGACCCTTCAATCCGCAGGCCGATGCTCTATCCACTGAGCCAAACCCGTTTTGGCAATTTTTCTTAACATTCTAGCCAGAAATATGGTGTATTATTTTGCTGAGATTCAACTTTTACATCCTTGATTCTATTATTTGATTTACGATATTATCTTTCTTATTTTCTGCTTGCTTTTTTTGAGAGTTTAATTTGTTGTTTATATTGATTTCAGAGAGACGAAGGGAGAGAGGGAACCCTACTGTGACAGGACTAACGGGGTGTCAGTGAGTCTAACATGAGGAAGTGGATCCCAACTATCTAGCTTTGACCTCCATTTCCTCTCCTCTCTTCTCCCTCTCCCCCTCTGCACCCCTGTGACAGAAAGTGATTTAATCCAAACCCAGGAACTAAGGATGCTTTCAAGTCGCTCGCTCAGCCAGCTGGCCCTGCGCTCTGTAATATTTACTAGTTGGGGCGCCATCTAACCCCAAATGTAATAAGGAAGATCATTCACCCCGGAGATTTGGGGTTTTTTCCTTATAATATTTATGTAAAAATACTTCATCCTCGTACAAGATTATTCATGTTCTGAGTAGAAAGAAACAAGGCCTCGCTCCGGCTGTTCAGATGGGAAGGAGCTGGTGGGATGGATACACCTCCCCGAGCTCATGAATATTCATGAGGCTCTTAAGCAAAGACACACACAGCACCTTGCACATTATGATCACAGTTTTGTTACCAGTTCAGAAGTTTCACGCTCCCCTTTGAGGTTTCACTCTCTGAACTGCTGTTGAGAGACGGGGGAAATAGCACATTAAACTGGAAGCAAGGAAGGCATTTTGCCAGTAAAATACAAGCCACCGTGGCTCTGTCACCTGGGATACGTAGACCTGAGAATACAGGGTTTCCATTTGTATGCTGGAAAGGGCTTAACGTTTTATGTCTGTCTTTCCCTTCCCAAGACTCTGGCACCTCTGACCGATTTCTTAGAGAATCCAGAACAATCACACACACAGTGAATTTCCAGAACAAACAGGAACACCGTTAGATCACAACAAGAAAAACACACGCACGTAAAAGCGGTCCGGGCCTGTCTCCTGCTCCAACAGCGTTTGGACAGACAGACCCAGGGACCCCCTTTTCCCAGCTCGGGCCCCTCAATGCGTCTCTCCAGTCACCGCCTTCACAGCCACCTCCCAGACCAGCCAACACACCGCTTTCTTTCTGCCTTCTGCAAACAACCACGCGCCCCCAAACTCCTCAGAATTATTCCACCACCGAGTGGAGGCCTCCATCACCCCCCCAGCCCCCCACATTCTCCGCAGGCCGCACACCCACCTCTGTCTGCGCCTCTGTTTCCACCGAGAGGAGGTCTCTCCAGGCCGGGCCTTCCGCGGAGCCTGGCGGGGCAGAGGCGAGGCCTGAGCATCTTAGAGACGCTAAGCCAGCGCCCTGGTCCCATTCTCCTCCAGGACGCGCTGGGGCCTCCCACGAGGAGTGGGCGCCACTCAGGCCACGAGAACCCCGTGACTTTGGCCGTGGCGAGGAGCCTGCGCCAGGCCCTTTGTAGCCACGGCCCCGGTTCTACCGGTTTTACAGGTGCAGACGCTCAGCCCCGTGACTGCCCGCAGGTGAAACGCATCGGGAAGATGGGTCACACCTGCCTCCCTCTGCAGGGGCCCCAGGCTGGGCTGGGCTGGTGTCTCTTCCAGGGCTCCCCCTAAGCACAGCCAGGAGCCTGGGGGGCCCGGAGGCCTTTGGGGGGCTGGCTGCACCCCCCTGGTGTCTGGCGTTTGCCTGCGCCTCTCACCAAAACTAGCCCTTGTTTGAAGCACCCTGGAGCCCGCTCCCAAGCTTTGCACGACAAGAAACAATACAGCTTTTTGCAGCAACAATAATCAATCTGGAAGAAAACACTTTAACGCGCCACTAAATAAAAAGTAGCGCGTTAAAGCGTATTCTTTCAGATTTGTAATTGGTTAAATGCCTCTGTTTATAACATTCATGATATTTTGTGCTGAATTGTAGTATCTGAGAATAGTTATCAGCAGCTATATTTGAAAAGAACAGATTTTATAAATTATGCAATTTTCAATAAAGATGGTATTAGTAGCATTAACTGGCAGCAACATTTTAGTATATGTATCTATGTGCACATTAAGAAATATCCAAATTAAAGAGAATTAAGAATGTTGACTAATGCACTTATTTTTGTCAGCAGTTCGCTACTGAGCAATATTATTAGGCGTGATGAAAATTTTTTCCTGTCCTTGACTTTTTCTTATTGCAAACTTATGCGATAATAACTACTGATTTCCAGCTACTTCTGAGGACTGGTTTCAATTTTAAAAACACTATTTGTAATAAGGCATACACACAGAAGATACTTTTAAAATGAATATATGGTTTGATTTTATTAGATAATGTCGATGTTTTGCCATTTTTTCTCTTTTCTGGTCAGCTTTGTGTTTTACCTACTAAAGACCCAAGATCGCTTTCCTAGCTATATTTACTTCATTTGAAATACATTGGATGATGTACATAAAGAACCTGCAAAATAAACTGCAACCCTTATAGAGCCTTAAAGTGATCTCAATGGGCATCAAAAATAATATAATCGCTGGGAAGAGCTGACCTGGCAAAATTCGATTGCTTGCCTGCTTCAATATGGTTTGTGAACAAAAAGAGCAAAGAAACACACATTTCAAAACACATCAGTTTTTAGGGCATTCGTAGTTCCTATGGTTAAGGTTTCCCTTTAGTTTCATTTTTTCTTAATATATTTTATTGATTTTTCACAGAGAGGAAGGGAAAGGGATAGAAAGCCAGAAACATTGATGAGAGAGAGACATCGATCAGCAGCATCCTGCACGCCCCCTACTGGGGATGTGCCCACAACCAATGTACATGCCCTTGACCAAAATCGAACCTAGGACCTTTCAGTCCCCAGGCTGACGCTCTATCCACTGAGCCAAACTGTTTTCGGCTAGTTTCATTTTTAAGTAGATTAAGCTTTTTCACAGTTTTTTTTTTAAACTTAATGATTTTGTGTTGCTTTTGTTCTCCTTAGTTTGGAGATACAATTATCTGAAGGGTAGATTTTTAAATTAGGGACAACTTCATCCTCAAGCTTAGTATGTACTTGGCACTGAGCATTTCCATTTTAATTGTACTCATCACGGCATGTGGAAAGTTCCCTCCACTCTTGCTCAACTACACCATGCTACCTTAAAGCAACCTGCTTTCTCTGGGAACTGTGCTAATATTTTACTGGCCTCTCTCTTCCTCAGGTTCAAATATGAAAAACATCCATAGGATTCTTGTTCCATTTGCATTTTAGTTCCTAAGGACTGTTTAAATTTTTATTGCGTTGCATTATTAATTGACTTTTTTTTTCCCCTCTCTGCTTTTTAAACTTGAAAGCACAAATGGCCTGTTCTCTAACAAATGTGTAGGTCTTAGTCCCATTCACTAGTTGCTCAAAAAAGCACCTTGGACCAGATCTGGGTTTTGGCAACGCCAGGCAAATGCTAACCCCAGGTCCTCCGTGGTCTGACGCGGCCACTAGAGGGCACTTAACCTAAGCAGAGCTCTTCCATAAGGACCTCAAGCCCAGTGGTTCTCAACCTTTCTAAGGCCGTGACCCTTGCATACAGTTCCTCATGTGGTGGTGACCCCCAACCATGAAATTTTGCTACTGTTATGCATCGTGATGTAAATATCTGCATTTTTTGATGGTCTTAGGCGACCCCTGTGAAAAGGTCATTCGACCCCCAAAGGGGTCGCGACCCACAGGTTGAGAACCACTGATGTAGCCAGTCCACAGAGGAAAATGTGGTGGCTGAATAAAGGAGGTGGGGAGAAGGAGAGAAAGAAAGAGAAAAGGAGGGCGGGGGAGAGAGAGGACAAGAGAAAGATTCAACCATAACAACATCCAATTTGGCCTTGGGAGAATTTTGCATTTCATAACTATAGAAGAATGAAGAGATACATTATCTGTGTACCAATAAAGTCCTAGAAATAATATAGTTGCCCTGGCTGGTGTGCTAAGTAGTTAGAGCATCAGCCTATGGACCTAAGGGTCACGGGTTTGATTCCTGGTCAAGGGCACATACCTGGTTTGCAGGTTCCATCCCCAACCCCCTTGGGGCATGTGTGGGAGGAAACCAATCACCCTATCATGTTTAAGTTTCTTTCTTTCTCTCCCTCTCTACCTGTCCTCCTTCCCCTATGCCTTCCACTGTCTCTAAAAATCAATGGAAAAATATTCTCAATGAATATTAATTACACACACACACACACACACACACACCATATTTTCCAGCGTATAAGATGACATTTTAACCCAGGAAAATCTTCTCAAAAGTCGGGGGTCATCTTATATGCTGGGGGTCTTATAAGCCCAGTCATGTAATACACTGTAAAATATGGTGTGTGTGTGTGTGTGTGTGTGTGTGTGTGTATATGTATGTATTAATGTTCAAGTTTATTTTATTAGCAGTGAAAATTACCCTTGCAGAGTTCTGAATATATAGAAACCATGGCAAATATTTTCCTGGTTGGAGGCAAGCTGATTGCACTCATATTTTAAAATCAAACCTTCCACAGAGTCCAGTTTGGCTCAGTGGATAGAGCGTCCACTTGTGGACTGGAGGGGTCCCGGGTTCGATTCCGGTTGTGAGTAGGGCGTGCAGGAGGCGGCTGATCAATGTCTCTCTCTCATCCATGTTTCTGACTTTCTATCTCTCTCCCTTCCTCTCTGTAAAAAAATCAATAAAATATATTTAAAAAGAAAATCGAACCTTCCAGCTCACCTAGATCCAGCAGGTCAGAAACCGGTGGTGTTTTATAAACAGGAACCCAGGCTCGCTGGGTGTGCGGTCCATCTCTCCCAGGATGATTTGTGCTCCTCATTTTGCGGGAATTGCTGTGGAGCCAACAGGAATAAACTTCCTCACATCTGCTCCGAGCGGTACACAATTGATGGCCAGCTTTGGCCCAAGACGGTCATCTGTCGGCGGAAAGAGAAAACTCCATAAATGAGCTGAAGAGTGGAACCCACACAGCCGAAGGGCGACTTGGCCGGCTCCTGGACGGAATCGGCGGCCTCTCTGAAAGCGATTGATGGATCACCCCAGCTTTTACGGGCACCCCCTTTATTACCTGCTGAATTTAGTGGCATTCCGAGGCAAACATGGCCGGTGGCCATCTTGGCATCCAATTTAATGGAACCAGGACTGTGTTTCCTGGTGAAAACCTTTCTCTTTTGGGACAAGAATTCACTGTGCCCCAAATTACAGAAACAGAAATGAACAAACAACACTCTCGGATTACCAGGAGACACAGCGACACCCACTCTGTGGCCTGCAGGGCTCATGCATTCTATTCATGGGACAAACAGTGATTGATGACATCTGTCACCCCGAGGCCCTCGTCATAACCCTGGGGACTGTCCCTCCCACTTTCCCCAAGTTTCTGGGATGAACCCTGGATGCACCGGTGAATTTGTGGATGCTGGTCACTAGCTTCCTAGTCCGTCCCCGTGAGACGTGTGCTTCGGTTGGTAGAGATGCCGTGGCAACGGGCACAGCTTCCTGAATGTCTATGAAAGGCGGTGCTGGCAGAAACCCTGGGTAGCAAGGGCATTCTGTGCCTCTGGATACATACAGTGGTATCTCGAGATACGAGTGCCCTAACATACGAGATTTTTGAGATACGAGCCGTTGAGCTAGCGATTTTTGCTTTGAAATACGAGCAACATTTGAGATAGGAGTAATTGCGCGGATCGGCCGGCTGCACACGACCCACCAATTTACCTCGACTTGAGAGTTTCATAGTTTCCTACACCTCAAGGTTACGGAACAAATTAAACTCGTATCTCAAAGTGCCACTGTATTCCAAATCATAGAAAACAATCAGTTGGAGGCCCCTGGCTGGTAAGATGCTGAATATTCCGTGTGGTTTGCATCACTGGCCTTTGTCCTTCACAGACTGGGGATCAGTCTCCAAGCAAAAATACTCTGCACTCGAGTCAAGCCTGGCCCCATCTTTATCACCGTGGTTTCTGTGTATTTTCCCACTGAGCCAGCACCAGTAAGACCGTGGGAAGGGGTGAGTTGGAATGTTTCCCATCTGTTTATTGAGAGCCTCATCCACTTTATAATCGACTGTGTTCCTTTAACTGGGACACCATACCTTTGATCTATCTATCTATCTATCTATCTATCTATCTATCTAATTGAGGAAAGGAGAGAGAAAGGCGAGAGAGATAGAAATAGTAATGATGAGAGAGAATCATGGATCAGCTGCCTCCTGCACGCCCCCAACTGGGGATTAACCCGGCCACCTGGACTTGTGCCCTGACAGGGAATGGAACTGTGACCTCCAGGTTCATATGTCCACTCTCAACCACTGAGCCACGCTGGCCAGGGGCCAGGCACTGTCTTAAGGTCTTGGTAAGTTTTAACTTCTTTACTGTTGATAATCTTAGGAGGGGTGTTGAAATGCATTTTTCTCAGACCACAGCAACAATTGGTGTATGTACCACCTCTGTGTACACAAGTAGAATACTGTTAGCCAGTCTCTACAGCGAATTAGATGTAAGTACAGCGGTCACTGGTACATTCATAATTTGTCCAAAGAGCAAGAGTACTTGGTTTTCTTTGTCAAGAGAGAGCGTAGGGAATTTGGAAACCTATAAACCTCCAGAAAGTTAAATGATCCCACATACCACACTTGAGTACTATCAGAAGACACATTTTCAACCTTCCTTGAATAATACACAGTCCATGAAATTTGTGGGTAGGATGGTTATTTTACGTGGCGCACTATGCAATTTGCAGGAATTACTGTTACAACAGCAGAAAGCACCTGAAAAGTCCCTGAAATTATTTTTCACTCAGTGCTATATCTATGTCTCTACATCAGTGGTTCTCAACCTTTCTAATGCTGCAACCCTTTAATACAGTTCCTCATGTTGTAGTGACCCCCAACCATAAAGTTATTTTTGTTGCTACTTCATAACTGTCATTTTGCAACTGTTATGAATCATATCTGGGTTTTCCAATGGTCTTAGGCGACCCCTGTGAAAGTGTTGTTCGACCCCCAAAGGGGTCGCGACCCACAGGTTGAGAACCAACTGCTCTACATGATGATGATGGTGTGCCATCCATATAGGTAAATTGGTGGCTGTGTCAGTTCATAGGAAACACGTTGGGACAGCGAGAAAAGGCAATGTAAATAGACGAGCATTTCCTCTGATTTTAAGAATCCCTGGCCTCCTTGGGTGAACTGAGGTCACTGTTAGAATGTTGGCACCTGTACATGGTCACATCGCATTGGTGATCATGGTACATGGCCTACAGCTTCTTTTATTCTAAGACTGTCTTTGCAAAGCATCTACATACATGAGTAGCTAGTGGACATATAGTTTAGTGCTTGCTAATTATTATTTCTGGAATAATGATGCTAGCAGAACAAGAACGCTCTTGACACATGTTTGTGTGTTTCAAAGGAATGTTGTCTTGGATATTCAAAGTGGGCACAATAACCCTAGCTGGTGGAGAGAGAGTCAGCCTGCAGTCTGAAGGGTCCCAGGTTTAACTCCGGTCAAGGGCACATGCCTAGGTTGCAGGCTTGATCTCCAGTAGGGGGCGTTTAGGAGGCAGCTGATCAACGATTCTCTTTCATCACTGATGCTCCTATCTCTTTCTCCCCCTCCCTTCCTCTCTGAAATCAATAAAAGCATATTAAAAAGGGGGGAGGGGAGCAATAAATTATTCTTATGGCCGATGCTCAGGATTTTTCATGTCCAGCTCATTGTCTGACCTTTACTTCTGAAGATAAAGCATGATCTTTCCTTTGTAATGTGTTTTCCAAATAATGTTTATATGCATTAGCTTTATTTAGGCTTCACACCTTAGCATACATTATTATTCTGTACAGGTAGCATAGAATTTAATCTTCAACACAAAAACTCAATAACATTCTTCTCTCCTTAGGAGATACTACGCTTTTTAATTAAAAAATATTCTCAGGCCATGAGAACAATTTATTACTTTGTAGGCATTACATATCATACATTGTATGGATATCATGTAATTCAAAATAACTTAATTTGCCTTTTAAAGTATAGCCAGAGCGTTGCAGATTATAAAGTTATCTCTGATGCAATTGTTCCTTCTCGTATGCAATTAGCATAAATTGCACTTTTTCACTAAATAGCCTCGACCTATTATTGCATGTAACCGCAACTCATTCCTGTATTTTGCATCCACTTGTACAATGTATGCATTTATTTCTCCCCATTTAGATCATATATTCCTAGAAACTGATTCTATGCCTTCCTCTTCATTTTTTTCTTCTTCATCTATACATCTATGCACATCCATACAGCTTATCTTATAGCCTAACTTCTCAGAACAATGCTAGAACATTCTCAGGTCACCGTATTAAACATGAAGAAGGATGTTTATTCTCTCTAAATTCAAACACAGATTTAAAGAGAATAAAGAATGAAGGCCAGCCGATGTTGCTCAGTGGTTGAACACCAACCCATGAACCGGAAGCTCAGGGTTTGATTCCCCATCAGGAGGGGTGGATCAATGATTCTCTCTCATTATGGATGTTGCTATTCCTCCCTCCCTCCCCCTTCCTCTCTCTAAAATCAATAAAAACACTTTAAAAAATAAAGAAAGCAAAGAAATAGGGGATACCGTGCAGGTGACTTTAAAATTGCTTTGCAATACTATTTGTCATGGTTGACTGCAGTTTGGAAGAATCATCACCTCCACTAGTTTCTCACATTCGTTTGTTTCCCAGGTTTTTCACGGTGCCTTTTCTTACCTCCTCAACCTGTTGTGACCATCTTAGGTGGAGATTCATTGAGCTATAACACTAAAGATAAGCATCGAGAACATTCTAGAATGGATCTTTCTCGTTTCAGGTCAGGGTAACCAGTCTTTCCCACCATTATCTGCCCGTCTGAGCTCCTTTCATGAGAATTAATTCAGCTCAAAAAACTGGTCCGGATTTCCCCTGCTAACTTCTGTTCAAGGGGTCAGTCGATGCTGGGAGCATATGTCTGCATCTATCACGAGTGTATTTTGTTGGTGTGAAATGCAGCCATATGGCAGCTGGTTGGGGTTGGGAGTGGGGGGCCCCTAATCCTTTCTCAGTCACTCAGAGACCCTGCCCTGGAAACTGGGGATTGAGACCAAGAGGAAGGAGAAAAGAAAATCCCTTTCCCAGCCTAGAATATGGCGGCCACGTTTTTCTGAGCTTAAATGAATGGGAGCGCAGAAGGATGTGCAAGGAACACTGAAGGTAGCCAATTCAAAAGTACTTGAAATGTTCAAAACCAAATAACAGTTCTATGCTTTATGTTTCTGCTAGCTCTCCTTATTTTGTTTATAGCTATTCCTCAGGCCGAGCTACTTTCTGTCCTGTATGAAACATCTCTTTGTACTAAAATTAAAAAAAAAAAAAATCCTGTTTTTTCTTAAGCTATTTCAAGTTAGTTTTCATTCCTGGAAATCTAAAGTGCCCTAGCTAAAAGTACTTAATTATAAAATAGCGGAATGAAAAAGGAGTTGTGCCTTGAAGCAAAGTCTAAGAAAATGTTCAGCTCTGCCTTTTACATAACCATCTATTATCCGGAGAGGAAAGAAAAGAAGTTGGAATTTTTCATGCAAGTCATGCCTGAGAGTCCTCAGAGAAAAAATTACAGAAGAATCAAGTATTTCTGAAGTGCCCAGAGAGTCTTCTGTGTAGACAGAGAGAGAAAACTCTGGACAGGTTACTTTTATCCAGCATGTTCCATTTAAATAATATTAAGGCTGGGTTGTTTATTTGGTAAGACCAGTGGTCGGCAAACCGAGGCTCGTGAGCCACATGTGGCTCTTTGGCCCCTTGAGTGTTCTAACGCCACTTCTTCAACATAGACACTCACCCAGGCCGAAAACAGACTTCTGCGCATGGGCCACAAAATTTCAATCGCACTGTACCTGCATGCCTGGATGTGTTATTTTGTGGAAGAGCCACACTCAACGGGCCAAAGAGCTGCATGTGGCTCGCGAGCCTCAGTTTGCTGACCACTGGATAGACTTTTTGATAATGAAACTTCAGTGTGTGTTTTTTTAATACATTTTTTATTTTTAAAAAAAATATTTTTATTGATTTCAGAGATAAAAGGAGAAGGAGAAAGATAGAAACATCAATGAAAGAGAATCAATGACCGGCTGTCTCCTGCACGCCCCCTACTGGGGATGGAGCACACAACCCCAACACGTGCCCTGACCTTCTGGTTCCTAGGTCCATACTCAACCAGTGAGCCACACCGGCTGGGAGACATTTGATTCAATATGGTGTTTAGCTAAAGAATTTAAGTTACCAATGGGCATGTAAGGGCCAGAAAGCGATTTTCTGGATTAATCCTTTTTACCAAATATATATCTGATTTCCAGAGTCCTTCTTGTGTGGGGGTGAGCTGGCCTGTGTCACAGAAGGGCCATTGGGTTATGGCTCTCATCGCTGAGGCTCATGGACGAATATGAACTCAGAGATGTGTGCAGAAGAAAGAAAGAGGAGTTAATAAGAGCAGGCTGTGGCGAAATGGCCTTTGTGATCAAACGTGTGATTACCAGATGCCAAAGGAAATTGTAACAACGCGACAGTTCTCTAGGGCACATTAACAAACAAATCAACAAGCTAACTAACACAATAATGTATTTTTGGAGGCGAAGGGTAAAATTAAGCAGTCGAATTATGTGGTCTCCTCTTAATTTTCTCTGTTTTCAAAAAAATCAAATTATTGCTCAGCCTCAGACACGATGCGTTTTGATCCGAGGATGATGATTTTTCAATCCGTGCCTAAATAATTTTTTTTTTTCGTTTTCATTTTCCATCTGCAAAAGATGTGCCACATTTGTCGGATGTTGGGACTTCATCCAGAGAGAATGAAGTCAATATGTTTTTCAGTTTTAATGTTTATTGAATGGCTGTCATTAAATATTATAATGCTGGACATTTTTATTTTCCCCACCCGAAAAGTCCAAGAGAAGCCACTGACAACACTGTGGAATAGCTTCATTTGAGAATATGGTAACAGATGAATTTATGTCTCTAATTTTAAAACGTTTCAGTCTTATGTGTTATGGTCATTAGGTTGGAAGTATATTTTATCATTCATTAGTATGCTCTGCATGCCTTTTATGCCATAATCGACTTTGATGTTGATTGTTATTATACTTAAACAACTTTTATAAAATGGATCCTGGTGCTTTTTTATATTAAAAATATTCATATTCTTAATTGCTCAACACGAAGTTAGGTGAGACATTTTAGTATTCCCCGGACTGGAATTAAGTTAAATTTAACTTCTACAAGGTGGTTAAAAGGTAGCTGGTACTGCACCACTGTAGTATCTGCAAAACCCAATACCCAGCACCAGTGGAATGCAGAAAGCCCAACATTCAACTCTGCAACTCACTAAGTAATCCCATAAAAGGTAAAATCCGTGATTTGAAATTGATCTGATTCCCCTTGAAAGAATAAAGAATGAAGAACATTCTTCATTGATCTGCAAATTCATTAGTCAACAGAGCCAAATATCAACAGTACAACGATGGAAATTTCTTTTGAAAGCCATTTTTTTTTTAAACTTAAACTTCTCCTAATGCCACTTTTTCAAAATAGACTTGCCCAGATCCTGGTATTTTGTGGAAGAGCCACGCTCAAGGGGCCAAAGAGCCACATGTGGCTCATGAGCCACCATTTGTCCACCCTGGGTCTAGCTGAATGTCAACTTGGAATTTTTTTTCTTCTCCAAAGCATTCGGCCTATCTTACTTCTGAGTGGCTGTCTTCAATGCTACTGATTTCTATGAATTTTCTCAAATTCCATAAATTCCTTCTTAAAATATAAATGGGAGATAAACAAGCCGAATAAGGGCTACTGCCTGCATAAGCTTAGGGTAGACTTTATTGCAGTATTTATTACAAGCACTGCTTTTTGAAAACAGAGACAGACATTAGGGGGGTGAGGGCCTGAGTGGGGGAGATATGGGGAGCAATGGGGGAATAAGGACACATATATAACACCTTAATCTATAAAGAAACAAAAAAAACAATAAATATTAAATAAACAAACAACAACAAAAAAAAAAACAGACAGAATCTCATATAGGATTGGATGAGTAGAATCTGTCCACAGGTCCTGACGACAGGACCAGAGACCTGTGGATGGTGACACCGAGACCTGTGTCATCTCTGGATCAGGGCTGAAGGCCTATGTCTCGCGTTGTCTAAGATTGCCTTAATCCAGGTGGCAAACTGACCCTAGCATGTCTTATCCAAATTCATCTTGTTCTTCGTTATCACATCTTTTTAAAAAAATGTATCTTTTCATGATTTCAGAGAGAAAGTTAGAGAGAGATAGAAACATCAATGATGAGAGAGAATCATGGATCGGCTGCCTCCTGTACACCCCACGCTGTGGATGGAGCCTGCAACCCAGGCATGTGCCCTGACTAGGAACTGAACCCTGACCTCCTGGTTCATAGGTTGATGCTCAACCACGAGCCACACTGGCTGGGCTATTTTAACTTCTTACCATATTTTCTGGCATATAAGACGACTGGGTCTATAAGATTACCCTCAACTTTTCCAGTTGAAATATAGAGTTTGGGATATACTCGCCCTGTAAGATGACACCCAGCATATAAGACGACCCCTGACTTTTGATAAGATTTTCCTGGGTTAAAAAGTCATCTGATATGCCAGAAAATACAGTGATTGTATTACCCAATGTTCAAAATAGTATGCTTTTTAAAGAATTGCAGACAGTGTTCCATAGAAGCATTACTTATTTATCGTCTAGCGTATTTTTATAAATATCAATTCATCAGAAATAGAAGGTAATGGAGTCCCTATTTTGCAAGATGACTTAAAAAGAATTTTTTTGGGTAAAACTAAAATAGGGTTTTAGAAGAAAGTAAAGGTTTTATTAAGTCTCCTAGACTAGAGCAAGTCAGCATTTTATCTCAAGCCACCAAGACTCATTCATGGAGCATTTAAATCATTATTTCTGAAGGCACATACTTTAGCAGTTCCATTAACAACTCCTCTACTACTGTTTTTTTTTAAATATATTTTATTGATTTTTCACAGAGAGGAAAGAAGAGGGATAGAGAGTTAGAAACATCGATGAGAAAGAGGTATCAATCAGCCACCTCCTGCACGTCCCCTACTGGGGATGTGCCTGCAACCAAGAAACATGCCCTCGCCTGGAATCGAACCTGGGACCTTTCAGTCTGCAGGTCAACGCTCTACTCACTGAGCCAAACTGGTTTTGGCTCCTCTACTACTCTTAACACTGTTCCTTTAAAATAGCAACCCAGTTGTGGGGCCACAGCACAGGAAGACACACAAAATCTGGTTAAGGGTATCTTTGCTGCCCCATTTCCATAAGGTCACCTTGACCCGTATCCAAAATTTGATTTGGCGTGATCTCATTTCTGGGTAATGTACCTTTTCCCCAACGGACTTGAGATTTCAGAGTAAATTATGCGTGAGATTTCACCGCACTATGACTTCCTGTGTAGGTCCTTAAAAATAGTCCCATTTCCTGCTTTGGGGAGGAAAACTGGGGTGTGGGGGGACAAAACACCCCAAGCCTCAGACTTGGGTACCGCGTTTACTGTACTGATCATCAGGGGACATTCCAACGGGGGATAGAAAAAGCACACAGTGGCTGTTATCTCTGCTCAGGAACTATGTCAAGGATATAAACAGTTCATACATGTGAATGCATTTCCATTTGTATGTATAGGTGTACTTAAAATGTCATTCAGGGAAAGCGACGCGGGGAGGGGGTCTTGCAAACTTCATCTCCATTCTCACATTTCTCTCAGGATTTGGGGGGCAGAAATAGAGCCGGCCGTCACCCCAGGGAAACTCAGCCGGGCCCTGTCCCCTCGCACGGGGACGTCTTCCCCGCAGGTGACAGGCAGAGAGCTGTCACGGGGCGTGATGATTTATCTCCTCTGATTTCATCCCTTAAAGATGCCCTATGCAAGGTGAAGTGATCATTTTCCTCCGAGTTAACGCGTCCAACGTCTCATTTTTCATCCCAGTCCTTGGGAAATGACATCAAACACTAAATTGGGAACTCATTTGGGTTGTGGGGTTTGGCTGGCTGCCCGTTTCTCTGGGAAAAACAAGCAAATTATCTGTGCTCTTTAGTTAAAGGAGGGACAGGCTACCTGCGCCTGGCAGGCTGGTCTCAGGACTTTTTATTTTTCTTCTTTTAAGTCACTTTGGAGAAGAAAAAGAAAAAATACAAACAGAATTTTGCAAAATTATCTCTTTTTTTTGCTGAAAAATTAATAAAAAATTAACATGTAAAATATTATTTTATGGGGGAAATCAGCTATTGAAGAATGTCAGTGAAAAAGAAAGGTGGGCCCGAGCTGGTTTGGCTCAGTGGATAGAGCATCAGCCTGTGGACTCAAGGTCCCGGGTTCGGTTCCAGTCAAGGGCCCGTACCTTGGTTGAGGGCACATACCCAATAGGGAGTGTGTAAGAGGCAGCTGATCGATGTCTCTCTCTCATCGATGTTTCTGACTTTCTATCCCTGTCCCTTCCTCTATAGAAAATCAATAATATATATTTTAAGAGAAAAGAAAAAGAAAGGTGGGCAGTATATTTTTCTTTTTATTTTCTTTATTGATTAGGGTATTATATGTGGGTCCTTGCCCCACACTGCCCTCCCACACCCAACCCCCCACATATGCCCTCACCCCCCTGGTGTCTGTGTCCATTGGTTAGGCTTATAGGCATGCATACAAGTCCTTTGATCAATCTTTCCCTCTTACCCGCATACTCCCCTACAGTATATTTTTCTACAACTAAAATATGCAATTGATTCTGTATGGTTTCAGGAGGGAAAACCACCATTATCTGAGAGAAAAAAATTCAGCCAATCAACATATTATTTTCATCCAACAAGAAATCCCTTTTACAACCACTGTTTTTCTGAAGCCAGACCACAATTTTATAATTCCTCTTCTGAATTCACTCATTTTAGCACATAGATAGAAAGCTAACTCTAATCTATTTGTGTAGACCAAAGATCGATGTGTTAAAACGAAGTTCTACCGTGCACAATTATCTATTTTTCCTTGATAAATAATTGATCACGGGTTATAACTTATTGGGTAAGTGTATTAGCCGTGAGGCACTTACAATTAGCAAAGTTATAGGATGTTAAGAAGTCATATGAGCATAAAGGAAGGAGAGAGAAAGGTTGTCCTTTTTTAAATTCATGATTATTTTATAAGGTGGACATGCCTAAAGGAATGTAGCTATGAGTTCATTAAGTAATGGGCATTTGAGAATGTTGCAAGCCATTTCTAGGGGCCCTTGCATCAAATGAAGCCCATAATCTATTCTAAACAATGATAAAAAGTGAATATAGAAAAGTAGAGCCTTAACCGGTCTGGCTAAGTGGATAAAGCATTGGCCAGCGGACTCAAGGATCCCAGGTTCGATTCTGGTCAAGGGCATGAACCTTGGTTGTGGGCACATCCCCAGTAGGGGTGTGCAGGAGGCAGCTGATCGATGTTTCCCTCTCATTGATGTTTCCATCTCTCTATCCCTCTCCCTTCCTCTCTGTAAAAAAAATCAATAAAATATTTAAAAAAAAGAGAAGTGGAGGAATGGTTAAATTTATTGAAAGCTAACTGTTTTCATGTAGCGGGTGCAAAGCTCCCCGCGGGTTATTTTATTTATGCCTTACAACACTTCTATGAAGTAGGTGCCATTAATTGTATCCTTTTATGTGTGGGAAAAATAAGACACAAGAAGGAACAATAATTTTCTCAAGATCTCACACTTAGTAGGCAGTAGAATCAGCATGCAAATCTCTCTAGAGCAGGCACTTCTTTTTCAATCCTCCCCTGAGGACATTTTCCCATGGATTTTTAGGGAGAGAGTAGAAGAGAGAGGGAGAGACAGAGAGAAACATCGATGTGAGAGAAACACATCCATTGGTTTCCTCTTGCAGGAGCCCTGGCCAGGGCCCGAGCAAGGGAGGAGCCTGCAAGCGGGGTACATGCCCTTGACCAGAATCAAACCCGGGACCCTATGGTCTGCAGGCCCACACTCTATTCACTGAGCCAAACCGGCTAGGACTGGATCATGTTTTTTTTTTTTTTTTTTTTTTTTTTTTTTTAACCTTAGACCAGTGATTCTCAACCTTCCTAATGCCGCGACCCTTTAAGACAGCTCGTCATGTGGTGGTGACCCCCAACCATAAAATTATTTCCGTTGCTACTTCATCACTGTAATTTTGTTACTGTTATGAACTGTAATGTAAATATCTGATATGCAGGATGTATTTTCATTGTTACAGATTGGACATAATTAAAGCATAGTGATTAATCACAAAAACAATATGTAATTGTATATTGTGAAATATTTATTTCTAATTACAAATAAATGAAATTTTGTCTTGAATCATGGTGCAGCATGGGTAACAGTCTTCATATGACAACAGTAAACTACATGGCTACACTTTGCTACACTGAGGAGCGGTGTGTTGGTTCCTAAGACCATGGGAAATAGGTGTTTTCCAATGGTCTTAGGGGACCCCTGTGAAAGGGCCGTTCGACCCCCAAAGCGGTCGCGACCCACAGGTTGAGAACTGCTGCCTTAGACAAATGAAAAGCAAAGTTTGATGGGTGCCTAAAGCATCCAGCAGCACAAAAGAGAATGGTGACGCATCTGGAGAGAGGATGGGGACAAGAGCAGACATTCCAGCTGCCATTCAAGGGGGCAGGGGTTTGCTCAGGCTGGAGCAGGGACCGGGAAAAAGTGGCTTCGAGCTGATACAGTTCTGTGAACAAGGACAAGGCAGGAGGATGCTTCCTTGCCTTCGTAACAAGTGTCCTGGTCTGTCTGGGCTGGAACCTGTGTTCCCAGTCGGTCCCTTGAGTCCGCAGGTCACACCACAGGAAGCCACCACACATGGAAGGCCGCTCTCCAGAGATGCTATTGTATCAGGAATGCCATTTCCACTCAGCGGAAGAGAGGGGGTTGTTTGCTACATAAACCGGCTGGAAAAGCGGTTCACACTATAGAGAAAAGAGCGACGGATGGCTTCACCTGACATGATGGCCTGAATTAGGTGAGATTTAAAGGAGTCAGATGTAATTGGCAGAGAGTCCTTCAGGTCCAGGTGAAGTCTTTTCAGGTGCACCTGACTGCTTATCACTTTATTTGTGTGACCCTTAAGTACTGGCAAATAAAGTGCTGGCTTTTCTTGCACAGCTTATACCATAAATAGTATTTTTTTTCTAAATATATTTTATTGATTTTAAACAGAGAGGAAGGGAGAGGGATAGAAAGTTAGAAACATCGATGAGAGAGAGACATCAATCAGCCGCCTCCTGCACGCCCCCAACTGGGGATGTGCCCGCAACCAAGGTACATGCCCTTGACCCGAATTGAACCCAGGACCCTTCAGTCTGCAAGCCGACGCTCTATCCACTGAGCCAAACCAGTTTCTGCCATAAATTTTATTTTTGATTTTTCGACAAGTTAAGCATTTTCTTTTCAAAATTTTATCTGTATTGTTGTAAGTCTTACAGATATCCCCTCTCACCACCTCATTGACCGCTTCCACCCTGAAGCTCTCTCCCCAAGCCAACTGCACTGTTGTCTGTGTCCATGGGTTTGCACATCTATATATATAAAAGCCAGTGACAGGAACAACCAGTCACTATGACGCTCACTGTGGCCAGCGACCTGGCCTGGAGGAGTAGGGCCGGCTGGTCAACCCCATGCGGGCCCTCTGTCCTCTGATCACACCCCTCCGCCCCCAAAGGGAACAGAGCCAAAAGGTCAACCTCCTGTAGCCCCTCCCCTCTGGTCGGCCCCGCCCCTAGTGGGCCCCGCCTCATCTCATTTGCCCTCTGCCTCTCCCTCCTCTCCCCAGCCAGCTCCATCTCCAATCAGGGGCAGAGCCCACAGGCCAACCACCCATGATACCTCTCCCAGGCTGCTGGCCCCCAATTGACCACCCCCTCCCCATGTGGGGGTGAGGCTGGCCAGCCCAAAGCCCCTCCCCATGGCTGGCCCCACCCCCCAATCCAGTGGTTCTCAACCTTCCTAAGGCCGAGACCCTTGCATACAGTTCCTCATGTGGTGGTGACCCCCAACCATGAAATGTTGCTACTGTTATGCATCGTGATGTAAATATCTGCATTTTCCGATGGTCTAAGGCGACCCCTGTGGAAGGGTCGTTCAACCCCCAAAGGGGTCGCGACCCACAGGTTGAGAACCACTGACCCAATCAGCCCCTACCACCAGAATCGGCCTGCAGTCCCTCCCCTCAGCCAGCTCCCACCCCAATTGGCTCGCCCCAACCAATTGGGGCAGGGCCAGCCGGCCCACAACCCACAGCCCCTCCCCACAGCCATCCCTACCCCCAATCGGTCCCCCTACCTCAATGAGGGGCAGGGCCCTCTGGCCAATCCCTGCGACCCCACCCCCCAGCCAGCCCCTGATTGGCCCCTGGCTGGCCAACTTCTTACCAGCTCCTCCTCCAGACAGGCCTGGCCCCAATCCGCCCTGATTGGGGCCAGGGCTGGCTGGACCCCACCTGTGCACGAATTCGTGCACTGGGTCTCTAGTATGCATATGAGCTCTTTGGTTAATCTCTTCCCACCCACCTGAGATTCCACAGTCTGTTCCATGGTTCTATGTCTCTGGATCTACTCTGCTCATCAGTTTATCTTATTCATTAGATCCCACATATGAGTGAGATCACGTGATACCTGTCTTTCTCTGCCTGGCTTGTTTTGCTTAGCATAATACTCATGGGCAATATTTGCATCGTTTCTTCGAGAAAGCACCAGCCTAGAAAGAATGTCCACAGCTTTACTGTTCCAAATAACATACTAAACACATATGCTTAAATTGATTCCATCAACTGCTAGCTTCTCTGAAGTGTGACACATTTGTGGGAAAAATGTAAAAATATGAAAGATCTGTCTTGTCGGTGGCTGAGAAACTTAGAAGAAACACGCATGCCCCAGACTGCCTGTGCTGTGCTAGATCCTGTTGGAAATTTCACAAGGAGAACAATAAGAACGATGCTATTAATAAAACAGCTTCCAAACTCTTGAGAAACTGCTCCCCCACACTAGCAATCTCAGAGATGCAAATTAAAACCAATGACACCCATAAAAAATAGTGTCTGTTTATGTGCCAGTTTAATCCATGTTTAGTTTATCTTTGATTCCTCAATTCTCAGGGCTATTCTGGGAGATCGGGGTCACTGTCCTTTTACAGATAAGGAGATTGATTCTTTGAGAAGTCAGTTGAAACAAAGTTGCCCAGCGCGTTAATGTCAAAATGAGGGTTTGATCCCAAGGCCTGATTCCAAAAACTTCGCCTTTGTAACCACTGAGGGAGCAGAGAATTTTCTGGAAACAAATTTTCACAATGGTCACGGTGGGGATCTCAGAAACACGGGGTGTGGGAAGAGCTGAACTCAGAAGCAACGTGGCCACAGTGAATAAAATGGTACCCCTTGTGATGGTGGCAGCAACTGAGGCCATTTATGCATGTGCATGAGTTCTAGAAAGATGTGGAAAAAATCAAAGCATTCAGTGAGCTTTGAGAGATTTGTGAGGGCTTGCTTTTTGGAAGTTTCATTATTTTTAATCCTCACCAGAGGCTATTTTTATCTTTGATGTTTAGAGAGAGTGAAAGAGAGAGGGAAAGACAGAGAGAAACACATCGATTGGGTGCCACCTGCACCTGCTCTGACCAGGGCCCAGGCAGGGAGGAACCTGCCACCAAGGTACATACCCTTGACCAGAATTGAACTTGGGACCCTTCAGTCTGCTGGCCGACGCTCTATCTGTTGAGCCAGAATGGCTAGGGCTGAATTTTCTTTAACATTGTTAATTATATGTTTAATTGAAATTTACCAGGTAAAGAAAAAGAAAAATATCATCCCCTCTGTATTTTTTTAAACATATATATTTTTAAATATATATATTTTTTATTTATAAACATATATATTTTATAAACATATATATTTATATTTTATAAACATATATATTTATAAACATATATATTTTTAAATATATATATTTTTTATTTCAGAGAGGGAGGAAGAGAGAGAGAGAGAGAAACATCAATGATGATCATCATTGATTGGATACCTCCTGCAGGCTCTCTCCTGGGGATGGAGCCTGCAACCCAGGCATGTGCCCTGACCGGGAATTGAACCGGTGACCTCTTGGTTCATGGATCAATGCTCAACCATTGAGCCACACTGCAGGCCACTCCCTCTCTATCTTTTAAAAAGATTTCTGATGGAAATAAATGTATCCTTATGCTTATTTTGCTTCTACTGGGATCACGGCTATTTGGGATCCAGGAGATAATGCTTGGTTTTCTAGTTATTCTGATACACTTATTTTTCATCTCGCTTTTGTGGGAGTGTGTGGGTGTCAGATTAATGCACGTTCCATGAACTTCTGGGCAGACAACATTTTATGAAATTGCTGTCACCTAAATGCATACAAATGCTCCGGACAAAGCATAAATCAGGAAAATGTTCTAAACAAGTGCAAGATAAAAATGTTTATGTTACAGATGCTTAGATTTGACACTGGCTTTAGAAAAGAGGAGCTTAGTGAATTAAAAGCTAGAAGTGTCCAAACTAGTTTTGCTGAAATGGTTTTTCCTTTATTCAAGTCCCCATAGCTTTGCAACTCATATATTGTTGGCACTCACATTTTTACAGGAGTGCACTTGTCAACACAGAATTTACTTTAAAATATATTTTATTAATTTTTCACAGAGAAGAAGGGAGAGGGATAGTTAGAAACATCAATGAGAGAGAGATATCTATCGGCTGCCTCTTGTATGCCCCCTACTGGGGAATGTGCTTGCAACCAAGGTACATGCCCTTGACCGGAATTGAACCTGGGACTTTTCAGTCCACAGAATGACACTCTATCCACTGAACCAAACTGGTCTCCTCTACTTTATTTTTAAAAAATATAATATAGCCAGGCTGGTGCGGCTCAGTGGTTGAGTGTTGACCTGTGAACCAGGAGGTCACGGTTCGATTCCTGGTCAGGGCACATGGCCAGGTTGCAGGCTCGATCCCCAGGAGACAGCCTGCAGGAGGCAACCAATCAATAATTCTCTCTCATCATTGATGTTTCTATCTCTCTCTCTCTCTCTATTACTCTCTGAAATGAATTTAAAAAAGCAAGGGAGAAGGCAAAATAGACTTGAATAGAGTTGGATGGTGGTTCTCTTGCTTTTCTCTCTCATCATTGAGGTCTCTCTCTCTCTCTCTTTCTCTCTCCCTCCCTCCCTCCCCCTCTCCCTTCCTCTCTGAAGTCAATAAAAATATACATTTTAAAAAGGAATCACACAAAACCCTAAGGATATGTTGTTATTGTCGTCCTGTTTGTTAAACTTCATTTCTTAAATTACTCTGTTAATTTTTTTTTTAAGTGCAGTCTCCAGCGAGCATCACATAGTCTCCCGCTTCCCGCTGGCAAGGCTGTTTTCCATGTTCGTCTGCCTTGCAAGTGTGATTCCTCACAGCGGGGAGCGGCATGCTTACTTCAAAGCGCGCTCGCTTTATCTTGCTTCCAAGGCTCTCCGTGTCGCTGAGAACCCGCGTGGCAGGGATGCGCGCGGAGCAGGTGCTGCGTGTCTCTGCCTCGGCTGACAATTTCCGTGTTTGCACAATGAGTGGCATTCGCATGGAGGCTGGAGATACCCTGCTAATGTGGGTTCTCTTCCCCGTCTTTGCTGCTTGCAGAGGATAAATAAAAATTCAAATGAGGTTCAAACGCCCCTGAGAGAATAAGTTAACAGAGCTCCTCAGGTGGTACGGAAACATAAACATCGGGAAAAGGCAGGGAGTAGCAAAGCATTCACTGGTTCCTATCGCATCGCTGTTATTTTCCAGCACAAACTAAACCGTCTTCAAAAGAAAGAATCCAGAGGGGGAGAAAAGTCAGGGAGAAGGCCAAAGGAAATGATTCAGTGAGTGATAATCGGCAGTATTATACAAGGAGGTAAGTTATAAGTGTTACCCGAATCCTATATAATAAAAGGCTAATATGCAAATCGACCAAATGGTGGAACCACTGGGTTGCTATGATGTGCCCTGACCACCAGGGGGCAGATGCTCCATGCAGGAGCTGCCCCCTGGTGGTCAGTGCGCTCCCACAGGGGGAGTGCCGCTCAGCCAGAAGCTGGGCCCATGGCTGGCAAGCACAGTGGTGAGTGCAGCTGGGAACCTCTCCACCTCCTTGGCAGTGGGGAGTGGGCCTAAGCCGGCAGCCAAACATCCTCCAAGGGCCCCCAGACTGTGACAGGGACCCCTCCCCTCCCTGAGTGCACAAATCATGTGCACCAGGCCTCTAGTTTTTAAATAACGGGGAAGTGGCCAAACCTAGGTCTCTGAATCCTAATAGGGTGCAATTTCACTATCTCAGGGCCATTTGGACTCAGACAATGGAGACCTTCAGTCTTAACTATGCTTTCTTCTAAGCAGGTTATTTGGAGAGTTACATGTAAATGTC
This sequence comes from Lasiurus borealis, assembly GCA_004026805.1. Classification (NCBI taxonomy): domain Eukaryota; kingdom Metazoa; phylum Chordata; class Mammalia; order Chiroptera; family Vespertilionidae; genus Lasiurus; species Lasiurus borealis. The sequence continues at coordinate 41,794 of PVJN01003516.1, read as the reverse complement.
CCGCGAGATCTGAGCCCCAGCCGAGGGCATGTAATACATCGATGGTTTGGACCATAGGGCTATGATGAAGAACAGTCATCGCTAATATTGAAAGTCACTGTCTTCACATACGTTTTCTCTCGCATGTGTCAACGAGGCAGCCCAGAGCTGCCTCCGTGACAGTGAGATCCCGGGTGACCTCCTGGAACACACTGCAGACCCGTAGGCCTGTGACTGTGGCAGTTGGTCACCAGGGATAGAATGCTGGAGAAGGTCATCAGAAAGACATGAGTAGCCCAGCTGGCGAGGCTCAGTGGTTGAGCATTGACCTATGAACCAGGAGGTCATGGTTCGATTCCCGTTCAGGGCACATGCCTGGGTTGCAGGCTTAACCGCCAGTGGGGCTTGTAGGAGACAACCAGTTGATGCTTCTCTCTCTCTTTTTTTAAAATATATTTTATTAATTTTTCACAGAGAGGAAGGGAGAGGGATAGAAAGTCAGAAACATCGATGAGAGAGAGACATCGATCAGCCACCTCCTGCACACCCCACACTAGAGATGTGCCCGCAACCAAGGTACATGCCCCCGACCAGAATGGAACCTGGGACCTTTCAGTCCGCAGACCGACGCTCTATCCACTGAGCCAAACCGGTCTCGGCAATGCTTCTCTCTTATCACTGATGTTTCTGTCTCTCTCTCCCCGCCTTCCTTTCTGAGATCAATCCTATATAATAAAAGGGTAGTATGCAAATTGACCCCTCATCTGGGAGTTCTTCAGGGAGTTTGGCGAGAGGGCGGGGCTGGCCGGGGCAAGGGAGGGAGGCCCAGGCCGGCACCCATCAGCCACTAGGGACCTTACCAGTGCACGAATTTCATGCACTGGGCCTCTAGACATAATAAAAAAAGACATGACCAGAAGCCGCCCCTTGAGGTACACTTGAGGAATTAGAAGCTTCTCACTCTCTTCTGGTCCTTGGAAGGTACATTCTCCTTGCCTCCCCTGTTCTAGAAGCTTCTCCAAGGATACAGCCTTGAGATCAAAATCTGGTTTTCCACCATCTGAACTGGGTACCTGTGACTGAGCCAGATAAGATCGCCACATAAGATCGTGGCGGGTGGGTGCAGAAACCTATTCATCTTGCAGCCTCCATCTTGTGACGTCATAATGACGTCGCCTTTTGCGTTCATGCCCCCTGCCACCTGCCAATCTGGAGGGGTCTGTGTTTCCCTTGGTCTCCCCTCGTCCTCCCACCACAGAGGGCCGGTTTCAGATTTCATCCGGGGTGCTCCCCAGGATGTTGGGAAGAAAACACTGGGGGGCTCCGAAGGTATAAATTAAATTTTAGAATAAAAATCAATATTATGCAATAACCCGAAGGGTAAGAAATGCTTGCAAAAAAATTATAACCCAAAAGAAACAAGTTACTTTTCTCAAATAAAAAAAAAAAGATTTGAAGAAATCATTACAGAAGAAATGTTTCATACAAGGATGTGTCTTTGATTTTCAAACAACTCACTTAAAGGAGAAATGCTCCTGACATAATTTTGTGGTCCACGCGTGCTTCCACAGTGTATGCGAGAGTTATCTCATCACGGCATTGAAGTCTCATCAAAAGGTTCAGTTTGATGTATTTTATCTCTCTAAACTCACATACAAAGGCTTTAGAAGTGCAAACTCATTTAGCACTGGGGAAAATGATTAGGGGAGCTGATTGTGGAGGGCTTTTTAAAGATAAAAATAAATGACTAAATAGCCAGTTAGTAAATGTCAATGGAAAAGAAAATACAAATGCATTAAATTAACCAATAAATGTTGGTGCTGTTGTTTGAACAAGTGCATGAAACTGATGAGGGCGCCGAGACCGGTTTGGCTCAGTGGATAGAGCTTGGGCCTTCGGACTGAAAGGTCCCAGGTTCGATTCCGGTCAAGGGCATGTATCCTGGTTGTGGGCGCATCCCCAGTAGGGGGCGTGCAGGAGGTGGCTGATCAATGTCTCTCTCTCATCGATGTTTCTAACTCTGCATCCCTCTCCTTTCCTCTCTGTAAAAACACACACACACACACACACACACACACACACACACAAAACAACAACAACAACAAAAAAAAACCCAAAAAACTGATGAGGGCTAGAATCTGGTAATGTTAAAAATGACCTTGCGCCGAGACCGGTGTGTCTCAGTGGATAGAGTGTTGGCCTGCTGACTGAAAGGTCCCAGGTTCGATTCAGGTTAAGGCCATGTACCTTGGTTGTGAGCACATCCCCAGTGGGAGGTGTGCAAGAGGGAGTTGATGGATGTTTCTCTCTCATCAATGTTTCTAGCTCTCTATCTCTCTCCTTTCTTTTCTTGTAAAAAAAACATCAATAAAATATATTTTTAAAAAATGACTTTGTACGTCTTTTGTGTACCTTGTGTGTATGCATACCTAATGCATTGAAAGAAAACCGTGTATCTTTCTGGATCTTTCCATCCCAGAGTACACAGACCTGTTAATTCCTAGGGATTTTCAGGTTACAACGGGGACAAATCTTACCACTTTGAAAGATGGTCTCTTAGAGTCAGTTAAAGTATTGCAGTAGGTTTTATTGTGATAATAAAATTGCATTTTTAAAAAACATATTTCTATGACCTGATGTGGTTATTTATTTCTAGGAAAAGTAAAGATCATGGTTCTGTCTCTCAGGAGATTGCAGGTGATTGAAGGACATAAAATAATGATCTCGTTGTGGTTCATTTTGATGCAAACTTAATTTCCCACGTGCATAAAAGTGTTAATACAGGGCTGCTACATTGTTGGTTGTGTTCACACATTAAAAGTGTAGAATAACTTGTAGAAGAAAAAAAAATGCCATAGGAACCAAAGTCATTACTATTAATATCATCATTAAGGCAAATGAGTGGAAGAAAAACAGCAAGCTATTTAATTGTGTTGGGCATTAATACTAGCTTTTCTCCATGGATATTATTCAGGCATTTAAACAGCCAAAGCTATAATAGCTGATACTTCATTTTGTCCCGATTTAAAATCTTTCCTTACTTTCACGGTTTAGTTAATTAGAACGGAGTGAGCTTTGACAAATGCTTAATCTTTCTATGGCTTATTTTTCTTAACTTATACATGAGTGGTAACTTGTCCCAAGAGAATGGTTATGAGGCTCTGTGAAGAGCTTATATCAATAAATCTGGCTGAATTTAGCTGGCTGTTGCGGAATTTTGTGCTTTTGAAGTATACAACTTTTTCCGTTGTAATTGTGTGTACATTGCTTGCCTCCTGAGTCTTTCAGAATGGCATATTAAAAGGAAATTGTGATAAAAATTTCTCCTCCCTTGCGAAGTACTATTTTCCCTCATCTTCACCTTTCCTCACTTTTACTGTAAGAACAGTGAAAGTTCCAGAATCTCTTGTCCAACTGGTTTTCGGTTCTGCTGGACCTGATTTGGAATGTTGTGCGTGGCTTCTCTGAGTATAATTCTGACAGTCTATAGCAGTGGTTCTCAACCTTCCTAAGGCCGCGACCCTTGCATACAGTTCCTCCTGTGGTGGTGACCCCCAACCGTGAAATTTTGCTACTGTTATGCATCGTGATGTAAATATCTGCATTTTCCGATGGTCTTAGGTGACCTCTGTAAAGGGTCGTTCGACCCCCAAAGGGGTCGCGACCCACAGGTTGAGAACCACTGGTCTATAGGTTTGGATAATTGTCAATGGTTTCCCTTGTGATCTAGCCAAAGAGAAAGGCAGGGAGACACTAAACAAGGCAGGGACCTGAACATCCCCCTCTTCTTCTTCTTCCTTTTAAAAATATATTTTATTGATTTTTTTAAAGAAAGGAAGGGAGAGAGATAGAGAGTTAGAAACATTAATGAGAAAGAAACATCCATCAGCTGCCTCCTGCACACTCCCTACTGGGTATGTGCCCGCAACCAAGGTACATGCCCTTGACCAGACTCGAACCTGGGACCCTTGAGTCCTGAGGCTGACACTCTATCCACTGAGCCAAACCGGTCAGGGCATCCCCTCTTCCTGAGGGATAGGACTCGTGTATACGCAGGAAGTTGTGAACGTGGCCCGAGCTGAATTGCATGGAATCCCTCCCACTCAGTAGCCCCTCTGGGAACAGACCCACGGGGGTTGTAGAATGCTCTCTCACAGAGATAAGCTCTAATTAAAACCCTGCTTTGTTGAAGTCTCATTCAAACGCTACCCTCATCTTCTTGGTAGAGTGGAAAAGCTAAATATCTCTATCTACAGGCGATTCTCCCACAGTCAAGAAAAAAAAAATTTCAAGTCATGTTCAATACATTCAGCTGTGTGTTTTGCATATATATATTCTTTTTTTTTTAAATCCTCACCAGAGGATATTTTTCCCTTGATTTTTATATAGAGAGAGGAAAGACAGAGAGAAATACTGATGTGAGCAAAACACACTGATTGGTTGCCTCTTGCAGGAGCCCTGACCAGAGCCAGGGATCAAGTCTGCGAGCAATGTACTTGACCTTGACCAGAATCAAGCCGGGGACCCTTCGCTTCACAGGCTGATGCTGTATCCACTAAGCCAAACTGGCTAGAGCTGCATATATTCAGTTTTGTGATTCCCATCAATATGCTCTAGAGCAGTGGTTCTCAACCTTCCTAATGCCGCGACCCTTTAATAGAATTCCTCATGTTGTGGTGACCCCCAACCATAAAATTATTTTCGTTGCTACTTCATAACTGTAATCTTGCTACTGTTATGAACTGTAATGTAAATATCTGATAGGCAGGATGTATTTTCATCATTACAAATTGAACATAAGTAAAGCATAGGGATTAATCACAAAAACAGTATGTAATTATATGTTGTGAAATATTTATTTCTAATTACAAATAAATGAAATGTTGTCTTGAATCGTGGTTTAGCATGGGTAACAGTCTTCATATGACCACAGTAAACTACATTGCTACACTTTGCTACACCAAGGAGTAGTGTGCTGGTTCCTAAGACCATGGGAAATAGCTGTTTTCCAATAGTCTTAGGCGACCCCTGTGAAAGGGTCATTTAACCCCCAAAGGGGTCGCGACCCACAGGTTGAGAACCACTGATCTAGAGGAAATATTTGTCTTTTGCTATTTCTAGCTGATACAGAAAGAACAGAACGCAAGCTGACAACAGTGTAAAAGTAGCATTTGCTGACTAGGTGCCCATTGGCATTATACTCGATGGTTCTATGCCAGCCATGGAGCTGCTCTCTGCCCCAACCGTGAGAGCTCCTGCACCTGGGTGGAGGCAGGGAGATGTCACCCCTGGTAACCAAAGGCCTTAACTGGTGATCCTTCCAAGTCCCAGAGTCTTTCGGGATCCTCATTTTGAGATAACTCAGTGGTTGCTGGGAATGGACACCCGTGATGGAGGCAGATGAGTATGTCTCTCATGAATTAGGTGTAACACCCTTCCTGGGTAGAGCGTTGAGCTGAGACGTTTTATTCACCATGACCTTGCCAACAAGAGCTCGGCTCCCATGGCCAAACCAGTTTGGCTCCGTGGATAGAGTGTTGGCCTGTAGACTGAAGGGTCCCAGGTTCGATTTTGGTCAAGGGCATGCATCTTGGTTGCGGGCACATTCCCAGTAGGGGGTGTGCAGAGGCGGCTGATGCATCTCTCTCTCTCATTGATGTTTCTAGCTCTCTATCCCTTTCCCTTCTTCTATGTAAAAAATCAATCAAATATATTTAAAAAAATAAAAGAGTTCGGCTCCTCACAGGGACATCTTTTCTCATCTACTGGATGGGGTGCTCTAGGAGCCTCAAGCTACAGAAATGGATCAGGGTCCTCCCAGAGATGGGGTCTTTGCCTCTGAACCCTCTTCTCCCTGCTCCATTTCTCTGAGTGTTTTTCTTTTGCTCTTTCTGTTCCAGGAATGAAAGCCCTTTATTTCCCTTCTTTTTCTGCAACTTGAAACGTAAATGATCTATCCGAAAGACCTGCTCAGACCCTTTCTATGACAGCCCCAACCTTTCTTTCTTTCTTTCTTTCTTTCTTTCTTTCTTTCTTTCTTTCTTTCTTTCTTTCTTTCTTTCTTTCTTTCTTTCTCTCTCTCTCTCTCTCTCTCTCTCTCTCTCTCTCTCTCTCTCTCTCTCTCTCTCTCTCTCTCTCTCTCTCTCTCTCTCTCTCTCTCTCTCTCTCTCTCTCTCTCTCTCTCTCTCTCTCTCTCTCTTTCTTTTCCTTCCTTCCTTCCTTCCTTCCTTCCTTCCTTCCTTCCTTCCTTCCTTCCTTCCTTCCTTCCTTCATTCTTTCATTCCTTCCTTTCCTTCCCCCCTCCCTCCCTCCCTCCCTTCCTTCCTTTCTTTTCTTTCTTTTAAATATATTTTATTGATTTTTTATAGAGAGGAAGGGAGAGAGATAGAAAGTCAGAAACATCGATGAGAGAGAGACACTGATCAGCCGCCTTCTGCACACCCTACTATGGAGATGTGCCCGCAAGCAAGGTACTTGCCCCCGACCGGAATCGAACCTGGGACCCTTCAGTCAGCAAGCCGACACTCTATCCACTGAGCCAAACCGGTCTCGGCAACAGCCCCAATCTTTAGATACACAAAATATTATCTAGATTCCCTGAGGAAATGAAAGTATGTCTTTTTAAAATCACAAATTTCCTTCTAGTCTAATCACTCCCATATACTAAGTAAATAAAAAAATGCTGGCAAATGCAGCCAACAGTTAAAACTACAGTTGAGTTTCAATGTCACCAGGCCTATAGTGTCCGTGGTTTTCTGATCCACAGGTCAAGTGCAGAAGGAACCTCCTGGCCTAGCTCCCTCTGTTTGGAATCTTGGGACAGACAATTTGATAGCTTTTAAAAGTCTTTTTTTATAAAGTATGAACTCTCTAAAGTGCTTACTCTCCTGAAATAAAAATAAGTCTTCACTCATGCTCATGAAGAAAAAAAAAATTCTTCCTGAAACTGTCAGTGATTCTGAAATTTCTGAAACACTTGAGTTGCTTTATGTTTCAAATGAGATAAAGACATTTACAAAATCCTATTCCTAACTGCATTTTTTTTTATAACAAACAAATTACCAGTGTGGATTTTCAGGAACACTTATGAGAATCCAATTTAAATTAGCGAACCAGAGAGATAAAGGCCAATGCAGTCACACAATGAACCACCACTGAAATTTATAATTTAATTAAGGAGTACAAGACTCTTTTATGAAATGGTCCTCTTCCTTTTCAATATAAGAATTAAAAGAAAACACAAAAACTCACACATGAATTCATTGTTTGCTCAATAAAATGAGATGAGCTGATGACTAAAACTCATTAAAGAGCTCTGTGAATGTGAGAGTGGGGTGGGTTGAGTTTATATGGTTTTCCTCTAGTTTATATTATTTCTGTTAATGAATAAATCAACTTATTAAGAAGTAAAGCTAATAAAAATGTGATAGCAAAGTCATATACATTTTAGTTTTTGGCCTACACATTTAGCACTGTAGTAGGATGATGTTAAGCCTTGTGACCTACCTGAGGTGTACGGGAATTTTGATCTCCAGCCTGAAATCTGGATCTAATAATAGACTCTGGGTGGCTCAGTGGTTGAGCATTGACCTATGAACCAGGAGGTCAAGGTTCAATTCCTGGTAAGGACTCATGCCTGGGTTGCGGGCTCCATTCCCAGTATGGGGCGTGCAGGAGGTAGCTGATCAGTGATTCTCTCTCATCATGGATGTTTCTATTTTTCTTTCCCTCTCCCTTCCTTTCTCTGAAATCAATAAAAATATATTTAAAAAAAAGAGAATCCTATTTCCAGAGGTGACTCATTGGAGAGTGTTTATGGAACTCTGAGGAATGACACTTTTGAGTCACATACATGACAATTAATCCCAGTATCTCATCTTTAGCCTGTAGTCTGCAAGTTGCATTGACTCTTTCCTGCAAATGTGTGTATCTATGCTTGTTAAGTGTGCATGAATATATGAATATGCATTATATATATGATAAATGCATATGTGAATGTAACTCTGATTCTTCTTTGAGACCATTCAGATTAATCACCTTGATTCCACAATACGCCAGTTCTAACCAGTGGACCACAAGTTTCGTAACATCCCTCAACATGGGGATCTGATTGTCCCTGAAGATCTGTGTCTCTTTTTTCTCTCCATTTCTCCTATCACCTGATGCTTAACTTCTGAACATTTTTCATCTTTCCTTTAGAGAATCATGGTTGGTCATCACCGAGGACACCACATTCTACATCTTCTCTAATTTTCTTGGTGAAATGGAACCTGGGTCTTTCTTGTTTTTAATTATTCATATACAAGGTGGGGCAAAAGTACATTTACAGTTGTAAGCACATGAAACACAGAGTTTATGATCGCATCATTATGAATTATTGTTTTATTTTCCATAGGAACAATTGTAAATCTACTTTTACTCCCCCCTGTTTATAATTTTTACCCTGAGTAGATAGAATGTAACCTTCATGAGGGCAGGTCTTTTTATCTGTCCTGGTCACTGCTTTATCTCTTGTCCTCAACAGAGGAACTGTCATGTAGTATTCGCTGAAGTCATTATTTCTTTTTTTTTCACTCTTGTCTCTATTACAATGGTTGTTGAGATCTTACTTATTAAATAAAGACACAATTACAACGCTGCTCAAATGAAAAGCTAAAAAAGAAGATAAATGCCACCTTCCTAAGTTAACAGAAGAGAAAGATTGTAGGGGACAAGATATAAAATATAAATAGCTTATGAGCAGATCTGTCAATAACCCAGAACTAAACGATCCGACTGCTTTAAACAGAAGAGAGGAATTATTTATGCTTAAAAAAATGCAAAGCAAACGTGCGTGCGGTGCGGTGGAGTCCTTGCGGTGCAGAGGCGAAGTAGCAATCAAGCACAGTTGCCTGGCAACGAAGCTGAGAAATCCATCCGAGTGGAGAAAGTTCAAGGCCCTTTCACAGAGGGCAAAATGGTACTCCATTCAGAGTCAATTCTAATTAAACAAAGTAGAACCATATGAAAATGTCGTACGCTTCCCCACGGTTCCCGGAGGTGGTTGGTATATGTCGTGAGAATAGTTTGTACAAAAGCGAAGAATACAGATGTCTTTTAAGTTTGACTGTGTAGCATCCATAGAGCAATATGCATTTTCCTAAGCTTGAATTGACTTGTTGCAGTTGGTGAGAGGTGACAGAAACTCTACCCTATTCCCTTAAAATCAACTATTTCTTCCCTTGATTGATGAAGACAAAGGTCATATGTCTTTGCTCTCGTTTTAAAGGACCATCAACACTATGGCGACGACCAGAGGGAGGATGGGAGAGACAGAAGAGGGTGAAGGGAAGATAAATGGTGTTGGAAGAAGAACTTGACTTGGCTCGTGAACACAATACAATATACAGTTGATGTATTATAGAACCAAACACCTGAAACCTATCTAATTTTACTAAACAATATCACCCAACAAATTCAATAAAAATGCAAAGAATTTTAAAAAGAGGGACTGAGAGGAGGGGGGCTGAGAGATATCTGTCATATTATCAACAATAAAATTATATTTAATCAAGAATGTGTTTTAAAGTTCTAGGCTATTATATTATTCGTAAAGAGAGAAATCAACCCGTGATTAGAAAAAATAAATTTCCCCTATAATAAATCTTTTTACCAGAATGTCTTTGTTTTTAAAATCCCTTGCCTAGTTCATTATCTATTTCTAGTTATGGAAACCATGGGACAGTGATTTCAAATAATTTACCAATTTGGGAGAAATCTTAAAGTAGGTTAAGAATTTTTATTAGCCATTATAATATGGGAATTTTTTAAGACTTGGAAAAATGCAAGGAAGAAGGAAGTTTAGGTTAAGAGAGCAAGGAGGAAAATCTCCAATATGAAGTGACAGAAGGAACACGGAATACAGTATTTTGGCCCAGCTAAAAGCATATGAAAAGATATGCTGAAAAATATTGCTGCAAATGCAGATTGTCATGAGAACAAAGAAAGATTATTATGACAATGTAGTCTACAGAGTTTGGATGTGATCCTATAGACTGGGAGAAAGTAATGAGAGTATTTGAACAAGGATGTTAAACAGTAAAATCTGTGCTTCAGAAAGATAAGTCTGTCAGATGAATAAACGTTAAACTGCTCATGAGAGAGAGAGAGAGCGAGAGGGAAGGCAGGCAAAGAGAGCAGTTAGGGAATTATCATAAGACTCAGTTAGAATAATGAAGACCAGGATGAAAAACATGGAAATGGGAATTAAGGGAAATTATCCCCATAGTGCATGTCTCAGGCCAATTTCTCCTTGTTTCCTCATCATTGAATGATGTTACATGGCTGGCTCTCTCCCAACACTCATGTTTTATTTCAAATAGCATCTTGAAAAAGGCCTTTACATACTAACCGCCTTCGGCAAACATTTAGGAAATGATTGTTGAATAAATAGCGAAATCACAGGGACAAATAGGTCTTTTGAACTCATGGAATTATTTAGATCATAACAAATTGCGTACGATCTATGCAACAGGAAAGAATGGTTACCCCACATTTTCAAAGAGAAACTTTAGCAAGGTGAGGACCTCGGTGTGTGATATGTGCTTAGTGAAGATGGAAAGATATGACATGTATGGATAGAAGACGTGAACAGAAAACATGTTTCCACTGATGCAACATGTTGTACCAGAAAGCACGGAGCCTCTCCAAAGACTTCAGGTAGGGATCCCCTCATTCTGGGGATGAGTCCACACAAAACTTCCATCCCTGACATGATGCCTCCTTTGTCTGTGACTCGCCAGGACAAGAAAAGTTCAGCTGCCGAAACCGGTTTGGCTCAGTGGATAGAGTGTCGGTCTGTGGACTGAAAGGTCCCAGGTTCAATTCCGGTCAAGGGCATGTACCTTGTTTGCGGGCACATCCCCAGCAGGGGGCGTGCAAGAGGCAGCTGATTGATGTCTTTCTCTCATTGATGTTTCTAGCTCTCTATCCCTCTCCCTTCCTCTCTGTAAAAAATCAATAAAATATATTTTTTAAAAAAGAAAAGCTCAGCTGATACCTGAGGGAATTTCATCTTATCCACCTGATGATTAACATCTGGCTCTTCTGTGGTTTCTCCTTGGTGAGCATTCACGGGAAACACAAGTATCTTCACACTCTGTGTCCATTCAGAGAAGTCTAGCACATGCCTCTCCTCTAGACCTTCTCATTATCAATGTTCCAACAGTTTTCCTTTCAGATGTTTGACAACGCTCAGTGTAACTCCATTTTAGGATGATCTTCGTCTACGCAAAATGCACAGCAGGGCACATTCCTTAACGCTCTGCCTAGTTTTCTTCGGTCACGCATGATGCCTCAGTCGGCTACTTTCAAGCAGAGCTAGCTCAGGTCCAGAACCAGCTGTCTACCGGCCACAATTTTTTTTCTTTCCAGTCATCTTTTTCCAGAGGAACATCTTATGAGTCCCCGTAGCAGGTTCAGAGAGCGGAAGCAATGTAGCCAGCTTAGGGGTCATGGGCATCTGGACCCCGTGACCATGTAACGTACTTATGCCTTCAGAATCTCTTTAAGCTCCATCTGATGATGAACGATGCCGAGGATGCGGCCCAGTACCACAGTTTATCCGATTAGACAGCGCACAGTTCATGCTTCGCACTTCAGGTCTCATAGTAACTTCTTGGCTCATAGTCAAGTTTCCAGCTTCTAGTCAGGCTCTGTAGCAAGTCACGGACTGTTTTATAAAAGGAGAACTGTTATTTCAGAAGATGGTGCCACTCTGCTTCGAAACCCTCAAGGTGTGGAGTTCACTCTCTGCCAATGGCTCTAAACAACACTTCCATCTGTGCTGGAGAGGTCAAACACTGCTGTGTCACATGAACCAAGACATAGAACAGCTTCCTGGGGGCCTAGATCTCTGGCTGAGTCCCCCAAAAAGGAAACTAGAAAGCAAGGGAGTTCGGGCAGTTCACAAAGTCACCCATATCCCTCCCCAGGGAGCAGGGAAACATGAAAAAATGGTGGAACGTGTATCTGAAGAAGGAGCACATGCAGAATGTCCAGAACATTCAAGAACATGTGGTTCAGAAAGGTACCACAGCTGATTCTAGACCTGAGCTAGCTCTACTTGAAAGTAGCTGACTGAGGTATCATCAGTGAACCAAGCCAACAAAAACCTAATCTTCAGACAGTATTTCATGGAAGTGGATTGGAGTGGTTTTGGAATGTTGGACAAACGAGCTCTCTAGACCTCTGTTGCCTGATACGTAAATTGAGAAAAATAAATGTTCTTATGTCAAAGGATGATTAGAGCATTAAAATAAGGTTATACATTTCATACATCTGACAAAAAATACACTTTTAGTATACTCTGGATATTAATATTGCTGATAATTTTAAAAAAAATTTTTTCTAAAGGAGTAAAGATAAAAAAAAGAAGTTTGGATACTAGCAATAGAATATCAAGATTCTAATATATCTAGCTGAGCATTTAGGCTTTTTTTATACTTAAAATTAGCACCTAGTAAAAATCCAAGAAATACTTAAGCGTAATTAGCATCCCCAAATTAGGTGGTTGCACAAATAATGCTTTAGCAATTCATTCACTTTTGGAAATGATTCAAAACAAAAGGAATTTTCAGCTTGTCAGACTGGTGATTTGAAAATGATAAAATCAGCATGGTGCCTGCGTCAGTGAAGGTGCTGAACTTGAGGGTTTTTAAAAAAAATATTTTCAGAAAGAGGAAGAGAGAAGAGAGATAGAAGCATCAATAATGAGAGAGGATCATTGACCAGCTTCCTCTTGCTCACCCCACACTGGGGACCGAGCCCACAACCCGGGCATGTGCCCCGACTGGGAATCACTCTGTGACCTCTTGGTGCAAAGGTGATGCTCAACCACTGAGCCATGCCAGTCGGATGAGCTGCGGCTTTTTTAATCATCCAACATCAGGCTAATGCAACAAGCCAGAAATACATGCAAGGCTGAAAGAGTCTTCATGGAGAAGAGAAACACCCCCGGATTTTACCAATTGGAAGGCGGCTCTCATGCCCCCCGAGTTCAGATCAGAAACCAAATCCACATGCATCTCACAGCACAGATCTCAGAGCATCCAGAACAATGAAAGGTGAGAAGAGAAGGTCACACAGAGAAAGGCCATCCTATATAATAAAGAGCTAATATGTTAATTAGACCGAACAGCAGGAGTTGTCCAAAAGACCTTCTAGATAAAGCTGGGGCTGCAAGGGCCAAGCCCCTTGCAGAGATTTCATACCTAAGGCCTCTAGTTCTTATATAAAAATCAGAAGCGACCACTCTTCGGAAGCAGGTGTGTATTTCGGCTGTAGTTGCTGAAAGCAGAATGTCCAGCGAAGACAAGGCAGAATCTAATTGCTTTTGTCTATGAAATAAGTCCTTGGCAGGGGTAGGGTGGTGGGGGAGGCCGGGAGAATAGAAAAGGCTCCAGAGGAAAATTCTGCCATGAAAATGTGAATTTTGAGACATTTCTGAGGAAGAGATTGAGATTTTTTTTTTTTTGGCCACTGATTTAAGATGAGCTGAGCATTATAGAAATGTGGGAAGTTAAAAAAGACACACAGATAAAATGAAAGCACAGGATAGAAGAAAAAGTGCAGGATTGAGAGACCATACTATCTTGAAGTACAGAATTGCTTGAAACTAGGATCCTAGCCTCACCACCACCCAGTCTGGTCTCAGAAGCAAATCAGGACTCTACAGTCGCTCTGGTAGAAGACCTGCCACCAGAGCTGCAGACCACGGATACCAAGACTCCAGGCACCCGGCTGCAGATTTCTGTGAGTCACAAAGCCAATCCCCCTCTCCCGCCACTCCTGTGGCAGTGACATAGAAATCATACCACAATGGCATAATATTAGAAATAAACTACAATAAAAACAGTCCAAAAATTCAAACACTTGGAAGTTGAATAGCATGTTATTAAATATTGACATGGTTACCAATGAAATCAAAGAAGTTCTGGAAACTAACGACAATAAAAACACAACAATCCAAAACCTGTTGGGACACAATGAAAGCATTCCTGAGTGGGACATTTATAGCTCTACAGGCCCACCAGAAAAAAAAATAAAAATAAAAATATTGTAGTAAAGGACCTAAAGCTACAACTCAAAGAATTAGAAAGAGAGCAAAAGAAAAGCCCAGAGTGAGCAGAAGGAAGGAGATAATAAAGATTAGAGCAGGAAAGATGACATAGGGACAAAAAATATATATATAAAAGATCAATGAAACCAAGAGCTGATTCTTTGAAAGGATAAACAAGATTAATGAACCACTAGCCATGCTCACCAAGTAGCAAAGAGAGAGGATTCAAATAAACAAAATCAGAAATGATAGAGGTGAAATAACAATAGACCCCACAGGAATACAATGGATTGTTAAAAAATATTATGAACAACCTTAGCCCAACAAACTAGACAACCTGAAGGAAATGGACATATTCCTAGGAAAATACAACCTTCCAAAACTCAATCAGGAATATTCTAAAAATCTCAATAGGCCAATAACTATGGAAGAAATTGAAGCAGTCATCAAAAAGCTTCCACAAACAAAAGCCTAGGTCCAGACAGTGTCCCACGAGTTATACCAAACATTAAAGGAAGAATTAAAACCTATCCTCCTCAGACTATTCCAGAAAATTCAAGAGGAAGGAACACTTCCAAATTCATTCTATGAAGCCATTATCACCCTAATACCAAAATCAGATAAATACAACACAATGAAAGAGAATTATAGACCAATATCTCTCATGAACACAGATGCCAAAATCCTAAACAAAATTCTAGTAAATCGGATCCAGCAGAATATCAGAAAGATCATACACCACGACCAAGCAGGATTTATACCAGGAATGCAAGGATAGTACAATATCCACAAATCAACAAGCATGATACATCACATAAACAAATTGAAGGGGAAAAATCACACAGTCATATCAACTGACAGAGAAAAAGCATTTGACAAAATCCAACACCCTTCCTTGATAAAAACTCTCAGCAAGGTGGGAATAGAAGGATCATACTTCAACATCATAAAAGCTATATATGATAAACCCACAGCTAGCATCACACTCAATGGACAAAAACTAAAACCATTTCCCCTAATAACAGGAACAAGACAGGGATGCCCACTCTCACCACTCCTGTTTGACATAGCACTAGAAGTATTAGCCATTGCAATTAGACAAGAAGAAGGAATAAAAGGCATCCAAATAGGAAAATAAGAAGTAAAACTGTCCTTATTCACAGACGACATGATACTGCACATAGAAAACCCTAAAGACTCCATCAAAAAAAGATTAGACTTAATAAACGAATTCAGCAAGGTAGCAGGATACAAAATTAATGCCAAGAAATCCATGGCATTTCTATACACTAATAGTGAACTTAGAGAAAGAGAGACTAAAAAAGCAATCCCACTTACCATCGCACCCAAAAATTAAGATACCTAGGGATAAACTTAACTAAAGAGGTAAAAGACCGATATGCAAAAATCTATAGGACAATGGAAAAAAAAAGATAGAGGAAGATATAAACAGATGGAAGAACATACCGTGTTCATGGATTGGGAGAATCAACATCATCCAAATGTCCATACTACACTACCCAAAGCAATCTACAGATTCAATGCAATCCCCATTAAAATACCAATGGCACATTTCACAAACCTAGAAAAACGTCTCCAAAAATTCACCTGGAATAAAAAAGACCATGAATAGCCACAACAATCCTGAGAAAGAAGAACAAAGTAGGTGGGATCTCAATACCAGATTTCAAGCTATATCACAAAGCCACTGTTCTCAAAACAGCCTGGTACTGGCACAAGAATAGACATATAAATCAATGGAATAGAACAGAGAACCCAGAAATCAACCCAAACCACTATGCCCAATTAATATTGGAGAAGGGAGGCATGAACATACAATCAATTAAGACAGCTTCTTCAATAAATGGTGTTGGGAAAATTGGACAGATACATGCAAAAAAATGAAACTAAACCACCAACTTACACCATACACAAAAATAAACTCAAAATGGCTAAAGGACTTAAACATAAGACAGGAAACCATAAAAATACTAGAGGAATCCATAGGCAGCAAAATCCCATACATATGCTGAAGGCACTTCTTCACTGATACTGCTCCCAGGGCAATGGAAACTAGAGAGAAAATAAACAAATGGGACTGCATCAAAATAAAAAGCTTTTGCACAGCAAAAGAAACCATCAATGAAACAGCAAGAAAGACCACTACATGAGAGAACGTATTTGCCAATGTTATCACTGATAAGGGTTTAATTTCCAACATTTACTGGAAAATACAAATCAACAAAAGGAAAATAAACAATCCAATCAAGAGATGGGCAACAGTTTTAAATAGAAACGTTTTGAAAGAAGACAGAAGGAAAGGCAAGAGACATGAAAACATGCTCCAAGTCACTAATTATCCGAGAGATGCAAGTCAAAATGACAATGCGGTACCATCTCACACCTGTCAGAATAGCAATCATCAAGAAATCAATAAATGACAAATGTTAAAGAGGATGTGGAGACAAAGGAACCCTCTTACACTGCTGGTGGGAGTGCAGACTGGTGCAGCCGCTGTGGAGAACAGTATGGAGTTCCCTCAAGAAACTAAAAATGGATTTCCTATTTGACTCAGTAATACCACTTCTATCAATATATCCCAAGAAGCTAGAAATATCAATCAAAAAGGACATATGCACTCCTATATTCATAGCAGCACAATTCACCATAGCTAAGATTTGGAAACAGCCTAAGTTCCCATCAGCACATGAGTGGATTAAAAACTGTGGTACATCTACACAATGGAATACTAGGCTGAGCTAAAAAAGAAGGAATTCCTACCATTTGCAACAACATGGATGGAACTGGATAGCATTATGCTAAGTAAAGTACGCCAGTCACAGAAAGGTAAGTATCACATGATCTCATTCATTTGTGGAATATAATGAACAACATAAACTGATGAACAAAAATAGTTCCAGAGACAGAGAAACATCAATCAGACCATCAAACCTCAGAGGGAAGGTAGGGGAGGGTGGGAGTAAGGGGGAGAGATCAACCAAAGGGCTTGTATGCATGCATATGAGCCTAACCAATGGACACAGATAACAGGGGGGTGAGGGTGTGAGTGGGGGGATGGGAGGTAATGGGGGATTAAGGACACACATGTAATCCCTCAATCAATGAAGAAATAAAAAATAATAAAGCAAAAAAATAATAAAATAATAAAATAAATTGCTTTCAATTAAAGAAAAATGTGCAAGATTATAGTTGCAACCTGGTTCAAGTTGCACCTGTGAATAGGGCAGTGTCCACTTCTTACGCTGAATGTATATGATGTCAACAATGAATGTAAGTGGGTGTCAGGGACTCAGGATAGGGGTGGAATGTATTAAGGTGGAACAAAGTGGAACAATGTAGAGAATATGGAAATATCTTTCTTTGAAACTCTGAGCACTCTGTCACTCAAAATGACCAAGAACTGCTGATACTAGCACTATTTGTAGCTCAGACTATATATTTTACCTTATCAAATGCCAAAGTTACTTAAATAATAGATAACTTTTCATAAATGTAAAGGAAACTCTAATAAATGTTGTTGGTAAAACTTCTAAATCCAGCATTGAAAAAAATCACAATTGGATTACTAAAAGTTAGTTCTAAAGTTGTTCAGAACCTCAAAAGTAAAAATGTCAATCAGTCCATTTTGGTGTCAATCAACCCCTTTGAACTCTGACTGACATCATTTCAAGTCATTTTTGGTCCCAAAGAAACTAGGAGACCCTCAGGCAGACTCAGCTAAGTCTAAGTATTAACCCTATGCCTGGCTGAGTCTTCAATTTTCAAAGAATTCAAGTCTTCAGAATAACAGTCATTAACATCAAGTTATGATAGGAGATGAATCCCGACAGAAACACTGAGACTAATTGCATGAACTAATTTGATGAGTTCACTGATTAGTTCACGCAGGCTGTAAGCATTAGTTGTATTTCCTTGACCACGAGAATAAAATGGTTAACACCAATTCTGGAAAATTGATCTCATGCTCTAGAATAGTGGTTCTCAACCTTCCTAAGGCCGTGACCCTTGCATACAGTTCCTCATGTGGTGGTGACCCCCAACCATGAAATTTTGCTACTGTTATGCATCGTGATGTCAATATCTGCATTTTCCCATGGTCTTAGGCGACCCCTGTGAAAAGATTGTTCAACCCCCAAAGGGGTCACGACCCACAGGTTGAGAACCGCTGCTCTAGAAAGAGGACATATGAAATATTAAAACAGTATATTTGGAATCCATAGTATAGGTATTATGAGTGGGATATATTAGAACTAGCCAGACTAATGATAATAAAAATGAAGAATTATGAGACCGTTTCAGATGTCTCATAAGAGAGAATGAGAGGTTATTCGATGTTTTGCATTTGAAAGAGAGAAAATATTCTAGATGTGTTGATTTTGAGACGGTTTATAGGCATGCTTCTGGAAACTTCAGTGTAGGACCCAGATTAGTGTCTAAGACCATGAAAATGTAAAAACACCATCAGAATAATGACTGAAGTGATGAAAATTATTTGTGTCATTGGACAATATGGGGTTTTGGGTAGAGAGCACTGTTTGGAACAGAAGATAATTTGTAAGTAAAAATGCCTTTGGCGGTATGAAAGACACTTTTAGAAATACGTTTTCATCATTTTAATGTACTCTGATTGCATTTAGGAGGGATTATTTTACTTCCTTCAATATTTTTGAATTTCAAACATAATTAGACTTAAAATGATTTAAACTACCGCCTCAGAGCTGAGTAACTCAATTGTAGTTTTTTTAAAAGGGGTAAAAAAATTATGCGATGAAAAATACAGAAAAGTTTTATATCTCTTATTTCAACCGTTTAAAAGTTCTTATTCATTTCTATAAGAAGGCATAGGACTGAATATTTGATTACCTGTTTTCTTTTTTTAGAAAAGCATAATAATGTGAAAATATTGTTTAAAACATGTTCTACCCTAAGCATACCTCCCACATATTTATACTATCTCATGTTGCTGTTTCAGATGCTCACTTCCTTTTTGTGATAGTAAGAAACACTTTCCCTTCTGAGAAAATAATGTAATGAAATTACTATTTTTAAGCATGGTTGAATTTAGTGTTCAAATGTCTGGAACTAATTATGCTAAATAAAATGATGGCCAACTTTACTAATAAATGAATACTGATTTCTTCTATTATTGCTTAGAATTTAATTCAGGAGCATAATAAGGGGAGTTATGCTGAACAGAACTAATGATGATGATACCCTCTACCAAACTGTATTTGTGCTTTTATTTTTTTTAAAGGGATATGTCAAATATGTGAACAAAATATATTTTTCATAATTAGAGAATTTAGCATTACTAAATGCATTACTAAGCATTCCCAAATGTAAAAAAAAAAAAGAATAAATAGCATTACTGAAAAATACAAATGAGTGGTTATAATTATAGGCATTGAGTTTGAAATTATAAAGTGTTTTTTTCTGTGAAAACAAATGCATGTCATTTTTGGTGCTCATGAAATACACTGAGAGGCCCGATTATTATGACCACCTGATGTTTGTAGGCAAATTAGCCGTACGCTGCATCGTATGGGATATGGAAGCCGAAGGCCTGTTCAAACACCTTTGCTGTGTGCAGTTACGAAGATAAAACTACTCCAATTCGCACAGGAACACAAGGATTGGACAGTCGAGCACTGGAAAAGTCACGTGGTCTGATGAATCACGTTTCCATTTGCATCATGCAGATGGCAGAGTGAGAATTTCACAGAAATAGCATGAAAGCATGAACCCACATGCATGAGTACAACCCTTGAAGCTGGTGGGGGCAGTGTGATGGTTTGGGGCATGTTTTCCTGGCATGATTTGGGCCCTTTAATTCGTGTGGAACAATGTCTGAAAAGCACAACACACCTAAGTATC
This sequence comes from Lasiurus borealis, assembly GCA_004026805.1. Lineage (NCBI taxonomy): Eukaryota > Metazoa > Chordata > Mammalia > Chiroptera > Vespertilionidae > Lasiurus > Lasiurus borealis. The sequence continues at coordinate 21,822 of PVJN01003516.1, read as the reverse complement.
ATTGCTGATCAAGTTCATCCTGTCATGTTGATGTGTATCCCAATGGAGATGGCTTCTTCCCACAAGACAATGCGCCAGGCCACGGTGCTCGTACTGTGCAGGAGAGGTTTCCAGAACATGAGGGAGACTTTTCCTTGCTTGGGTGACCCCCACCATCACCAGATCTCCATCCAATCGAGCATTTATGGGACGAAGTTCAGAGCCATCAGGCAGCTGGTTCCACAACCATCAAATCTCGTAGAACTGGACATGCTGTCCATCAGGCCTGGTGTCAGAGTCCTCGCATCACCTTTTAGCATCTCGTGGAGTCAATGCCACGAAGAATTGTTGCAATACTGAAGGCAAAAGTGGGGTGGTCAGAATAATCTGGCCACTCAGTGTATATGCACAGTATTTTTAAATGATTATGTGGATGATTCTATTACAATATAAATTCTAAATCTCCAAAATATTAAGTGACATGCTTTCTTCCGAATAAATCTGCATGTACATTTCATGGAAGTCATTTACTAATAACACGTATTTGATAATTGTTACCAAAAGCAGGGAATACAAAAAAATGTTCAGAGTTGATTATGTGTATAAAATACTATGTTCAAATAACACACTTTAGATGGACACACACACATGGAAATCTAAGCTAAAGTTTCTCACACTGAAATTTAAATAAATCCAGGTTTCCAACATAAGAAAGAACTAATGGACTATGTAATATAAATAATACCAAGGTAAGATTTTTATTGTGTTTTTTTTTTTACTTCTGAAATATCTTTATAAATTACATATATATATGTATATATATATATATTTATAATTTATAAATATATTTATAAATTACATATATATGTATATATATGTATGTATATACATATATATATATGTGTATATATATATATATATATATATATGTGTGTGTGTATATATATGTAAACGATGATGACACACAATGATATTATCTCAAAGGTCTGATGTGATTAATGTCAAAGCAACAGGACATGTATAATTTCCTTTTGGTTTGAGTTTCTTTGCAGGTAATCTAGGTCATATTTGAATAAAGGCCAACATACTTCTTTTTTACTCTTTTCTTCTTCTTCACGCAAACCTTTATTTATTGCAGTTGGAGCTCAAATAGAAATGCATTCCCCGCAATCCTCCCAGGGCTGGGTCCAGAGAGGTGTTTGATATCTTTATATTGGAGAGACGCATTTGTTTTTGGTATCTTATTCCTTCCAGGTAACTAGGGAAAGTTGTTAAGCAAAGAAGGTAGCACTGTCCACGCTTGCTTTTCTTTCACATTTACCCTTTGAAAATACGCAAACAGTATCAATAACCAAAAAATACTAAAGCTGAATTTTAAAATGTTCAAAGGCAAAAAATCTAGCTGATGGATGTTTGGTACAAAATGCCTAGATGATCACAGAAGAAGTTGGCATATCTATTTTTAATTATTATGATGGTTTTTCTTCAAGGAGTTCACCTTTTCCTATCTAACAATTAACAGAACTGATGGAGACCCCTATAATGAGTGAATTATATAGGTACTCTTTTTTAAAAATATATTTTATTGATTTTTTACAGAGAGGAAGGGAGAGAGATAGAAAGTCAGAAACATCGATGAGAGAGAGACATCGATCAGCTGCCTCCTGCACGCCCCACACTGGAGATGTGCCCGCAACCAAGGTACATGCCCCCGACCAGAATCGAACCTGGGACCTTTCAGTCTGCAGGCCAACGCTCTATCCACTGAGCCAAACCGGTCTTGGCTATAGGTACTCTTTTTTATCATAATACATCTTCAGCTGTTTAAAGCCAACTTGATCGAACTGATTTTAATGAAATAAAATATTTTAATGAAAATATCAACATTTTAATGAAAGTATCTGGAAACCACAAGAGTATTGGGCACACTTTGCAGACCTGAAATAGAGAACCATGCCAGAGAAGATACGGTCTGTTTGTTGGAAAGCTTGCTGAGTATTGGTGATGTGAAGTATGAATAGAGAGAAACTGTAATCAAATGATAAAACAGCTATGCACTAGAAGTCAGCCAATGTACAAGAGTGATCATATTTTGAAGATATAATACCCTTCTCTTATTGTGTTTATTTTAAAATTGAAAATATGATACTTTGTGCCTCCATGTTTACATCTATGTGCCAAGATAATTTTTCATTTTTTGGGGGGGCGAATTTAAACATTTTTTGAAATCAGTGCCTTTTTGTACTCTAAGTTTGGAACATACAATAGAACAGAAATTGTTCACTGATATTTAAAATTGGAATACTTTCACCTTTATTTTTAAGGCTGAAATAGTGTTTTATTGTCTTTTATAACTATCAGTTAAGTATACAATCATAAAACATATTCAAAGTATAGACATTCCAGCAACTAATTCTTATTAAAGTGAAAAAATACAGATCATTTTGTTATGCAACATTTAATAACCATCATATAACACGATTCCAGCTTCATTTGATGGCTTTATTTCAATTGTGAAGAATATTTTTTAAAATAACAAAACCTGCCGAGACCGGTTTGGCTCAGTGGAAAGAGCGTCGGCTTGCGGACTGAAAGGTCCCAGGTTCGATTCCGGTTGGGGGCATGTACCTGGCTTGCGGGCACATCTCCACTGCGGGGCATGCAGGAGGCGGCTGATCAATGTCTCTCTCTCATCGATGTTTCTGACTTTCTATCTCTCTCCCTTCCTCTCTGTAAAAAATCAATAAAATATATTAAAAAAAAAATAACAAAACCTATTTTAAGGTCATATGATACCAAGTTTCTCTGTTCATTTTCCTTCCCCAAGTCTAGTTTTTAAAAATTATAACTATAGGCTCTTGTGCTTTTAATATCATCTGGCACATTTATAATTGTGAGTCCACATAATGGAAGATGGAATTTAAATTAAAATGCTAAATTTACACACACAAGGCTCCGAAGAGGTAGCATAGTTATTAATTATATAAATACCGTTTTTTAATAAATCCTTGGGACAGCAGAGAAATAAGTATGTGTGTTTATGCAGAATGCTTGTCTCCAAAGCTGACAGAATGCTCAATGTCGGCTGCATAAAACGTTACACATACTCATTAGGAAATTTACTAATTACCCTACAACATCAATTGACAATATCTGCGCATGTCTATTTCTGGGCTCCTTATCAGTGTTATTGATTGACTTATCTATTCTTTTGCCAGTGCAACAGTGTCTCCATCACTGTAACTTTATATATAGTGTCTTGCAATCAGGTAGTATCAACTTCGTGCTTCTGGCTGTTTTGCCTTTTGCCTTTTCATTTAAACTGCGGAATCAGTTTGTCAATAGCCACCAAATAATTTGCTGGGATTTTGATTGGAAATGTGTTCCACCTAGAGATCACTGTGGGAAGCTGTGACACCTGGAGAATACTTAGCATCCCTGATCACCCACACAGAAAAATCTCTCCATTTGATTAGGTCTTTGACGTCAACCATCAGAATTTTGTTTTTCTTCAGGTAGATATTGTACACATGTTGTTAGATTTATAACCAACGATTTCCCTTCTTTTTTGCTAATGTACGTGATATTGTGCTTCTAATTCCAGACCCTAATCGCTCCTCGGTATAGTATATAAGAAAAGAAATTATATTTGCATTAGCCTCGTATCCTACAACCTTGCTATAATTGCCTATTAGTTCCACTGCCCTTTATTTTAATTTTTTCTTGGCAGACTGTTTTCAACCCCTGAAAATTTCATGTTCTCTTTAACTTGAGGGTATTCTCTCTTCTTTCCCTTTCTTGACACAGTACTCATCTTTCTCATCTTTGTTTGATGTTTCCTTTGCAAGGATTTAGAGTTCTTTCCCATCCATGTAAAAAGAAGGTTAGAGCAAATCCTCAATTTATATGCCTCTTTAACACCTTAAATTTCCGCCTTCCTGGCAATTAACCACAGGCATAGTTATATGTCTGTCTTCTTTACTGGACTAGAACATTTTACATGCTGGTAGTAGGCTTATTCTACGCATGCCCATGTCCCTATTTCTTCTGCAATCGATCTTTACCACACACCTTTCACGACACCTCCTAGCTAATCCTTCAGTCTCCCCTCTGGAATAGTTTTGAAGCTACAGGGACACATTATTTTCTTCTTTTCCTTTGCTCTCTAGATTTTGAACACTTTTTGCATTTTCAATTCATTATTGGAAGACATGTTATTTCACTTAATCCACACATACCAGCCTGCATCTTTTCACTCTTCACAAGCCTCGATTTTGCCAAGATTTAAGAGCCAAATGTAAACGTTTTCGTGATATTGACCTTTGCTTCCTTTTCCCTCCCTGAAATGAAAGGCTTTCTGATTTCCAACTCATGGAAAGTGACATGTTGACATTGCCATGTATGTTGTCACATCACGTGACAGGCACTCTATCTAGTCATGGCGTCTGGAGAATTAGTTCGTTCAATAGATATTTGGAAAACATGAATAGTCATGGGATCTCTGATGGTAAAACATTGCCCCCTTACAGTTGGAAAGAATAAAACATCAACAACAGTGAACCTCATCTGTGTGATGGATTTCTCTTTATCTAGAAAGTATCATGGACCCGAGTTACAAAACCATCATAAAAATATATCATGGTGCCAAGACCAGTTTGGCTCAGTGGATAGAGCGTCGGCCTGCAGACTGAAAGGTCCCAGGTTCGATTCTGGTTGGGGGCATGTACCTTGCTTGCAGGCACATCTCCAGTAGAGGATGTGCAGGAGGCGGCTGATCGATGTCTCTCTCTCATCGATGTTTCTGACTTTCTATCCCTCTCCTTTCCTCTCTGTAAAAAATCAATAAAAATATATTTAAAGAAAAATGTGTCATGGCGACATTGGACAGATTCATTTCATTGTTGCTTTGGGATTTGGTTCTTTTCATCATTTTATGGAGTAGATTTTAGTTTAGGTACAGTATAAAAGTTAACATTCCAGTTTGAGAAACTAAGATACCTATGTGTTTTTTTTTTTTCTTTCTATTTTACTTAGAAAGTCCAAACACTGAATCCTGGTAAACACTGGCTCTTTCTTTCATTCTCCTGGCTATAGAAATGAGGTCCATAAGATCCATAAGAGACCAAAACAAACAAAAAAGAATAGGCCAAAATCTCATATATCTAATATATATTCCATATGAATGAACTCCTGTGTTCTTGCAAATGGTTCTATGGAATATGATTTATCAAGCCTGTCTTAATTCTTTGTCCCTTTATATGTTAAATATCCACCGCTGTGAATTTCAATGGTTCAATGCTTTCTATAACCTGCATACAATCTCATTAAAGAACAACACAGGGTAAAGTCCTTTTATTCAAGGCACAGCAGACAGCAAAGGTAGAGAAAGATGAATTAATGTGATGCATATTCTAATAGAGGCATGGCGTCCTGGGATAGCAGGGACCCCCGCCCTGTCCTGTGTAGTGGAGTCCAGAGCCAGGAATTGCTTCCAAAGTGGTCACCCAGGATCTGCTGCGTCTACGCAGTCAGGCAAATCTCCTTCCACCGCCCATGCGACATGTTATACCAGGATTAAATCACAAAGGAACTTTGCTAAGGATTTTGACTCACAATTCCTCGAACTCATATTACTGGGATCTGTCTGAGATGGCTTTGGGCTAGCCTATTTATCATACAAGGATCCCCAGCACAGAACGTGATATTCAATCCGATTTAATTAAAAATTATTTGCTGCCGCATGCGCTATTTTCAAGAAGCATATTCTCATTAGTTTAGGTGTTCAAAGGATGCAAGATGAGAATGCAATGTTTCATGCTCTTACTAAAAATAAAACCCAATGGGAGAATTCCCTCAGGCTTACCTCAACTTAGTTATTCAGAGGAACGAGCGGTGAAATTATTGAAGCATATGGTTCTCCGACTTAATTTACATGTAACCATTTAATTATTCTATAAGAATAGTATTGTTTGAGCGTGTTTTCCATCAACAACGGAACTACTATGAGGGCAGGAATCACTTTAGCCTGTAACACCAAATGACTGGCTTTTAATGTTTTACCATACAAACCAGCTCAACCAAAATAATGGTTTTCTGACTAATTCAAAAGAGTGCAGGTTATTTTATTTAAGTGTGTCTAAAAAATTCTAATTGGAAGCTGGAAGTCTGCTCACATCTGTTGGAAGTTTTGCCAAATGTATCAAGATGAGGCAGACTTAAACCTTTCTTCACACCCGTTTTCATGTCATCAAACACAATTATTTCCATATTTCCTGAATTTCTTTGTATGAAATGCACTTGTGATCACAATTATTTTCAAGTTCTTGTTACTCAATTATCTTTAACTGCTCCTCTCTCTATGTTGATAAAACAAAACATATTTAATAAATATTTTATATTTTCAGAATGAGAAACAATTTAAAATATTCTTTTTAAAAAGCTAGTCTACTTCATAATGTCTTTGTTTACATGTGAAATGTAAGCAAAATGCATATAACATGTTTATTTACTAAATTATTTAAGTTTTTTAAAATATATTTTATTGATTTTTTTACAAAGAGGAAGGGAGAGGGATAGAAAGTCAGAAACATCGATGAGAGAGAGACATCGATCAGTCGCCTCCTGCATGCCCCCTACAGGAGATGTGCCCGCAACCAGAATCGAACCTGGGACCTTTCAGTCCGCAGGCCGATGCTGTATCCACTGAGCCAAACCGGTCTCGGCAATGATTTAAGTTTTAATAGTATTTAGATAATAATAATGTGTTTATTTTATTTGCTTTGGTGTTTGAAATGTATTTCACATTAAATGACCCCACTATTTTAATAATAAAATATAAGAAATATTAAAAATAGAAAATACCTAGTAATGAAATAAAATAGTAAAGGAAGGAAAATATAGAATATTTACTTAAATAAATCTTTCATACATATAAATAAAATCAAATGATGTTTTTGATAAAATGTGCAAGTGTTACTGGAAATGACTTATGAAAAGATGATACAATCAAAACATGATCAATACTATTCCATATAATCTATTTAAAATACTAAATATATAAGAGCATACATAAATATATCTTATATTTATATCTTTACATTTATATATTCCTTTCAGATAGGTATATTAGACAGACTCATTAATTGTAGATGTTTTTATGTAGTTAGGGTATGGTTAATCAATTTTTCTTTTTGGGTTTTCATGTGTTTTTCAAATTACTATGATTAATTAATTTTTTTTCTCTAAAATAAACATTTATTATTTTTATAACCTCAAAAATCAGCATCTTTATTAACTAGATTTACTCTTATTTCCTTGCAGTGTATTTACCAAGTATAAGGAGAGGGGAGGGGAAGCATCTAGAAAGACAAAGTTCAAATGTTTATCTTCTTTTTTTCTCAGAGTCTTCAAATATTTTGTCATGATTTCCAGGTGTTTGTTAGAGCATCTAACGGAAAAACACAGTGGTCGGTCAAATCCTTAAAATAACACGAGACAGGCAACCTTAGTGAACTGCCTTGTCCTCTGATTCTTCTCCAGCAGCAAAATGCTCACATCAAACCTATATAATAAAAGCCTAAGATGCTAAAGTCTGATATGCTAATGCCACTCAACCACTTGATATGATGTGCACTGACCACCAGGGAGAAGATGCTCTGACTGATAGGTTAGCTTGCTGCTGGGGTCCAGCCAATCAGGACTGAGCGAGATAGACAGGACACACCCTGGAGCCCTCCTGTGGTCCCTTCCCAGGTGACCAACCTCCCGTGTCCCTCCCTGGCCCGTATCATGCACCAGTGGGTCCCTCGGCCTGACCTGCAGCCCCTCACAATCCGGGACTCCTTGGGGGATGTCAGCTGGTTTTGACCCAATCCTGAAGGCCAGACTGAGGGACCTCACTGGTGCACCGATTTGTGCACTGGGCCTCTGGTTTTCTATAAAAATACTCCATTGAGATCCCAACTTAAGAATGTACCTAGACCTAAATCAGCCTTGACTTCTGCTATTATCCTTTGAAATGGAAGAAATGAATATGTTTCCAACTCTCCACATGAGTGTAGAATATTTTTTAAAATATGTTTTTTGTTGATTTTAGAGAGGAAGGGAGAGGAAGAGAGATATAGAAACATCAATAATGAGAGAGAACCACGGATACGCTACCTCTTGCACATCCCCTACTGGGGATCCAGTATCAACCTGGCATGTGCCCTGACCGGGAATCCAACTGTGACCTCCTGGTTCATAGGTTGACGCTCAACCACTGAGCCACGCCAACTGGGCTAGAATATTTTTCTATTTGTTTCTCACAACGCTGCTCCTGTGGGTGGCTGGACATGGAAGAGACACTGAGACGCTACCTAGCTGCTGTGTGTGCTGGGAGTATGATGGAGCTCTTGACTCTGACCCAGGTTCCTGTTCCTGAGATAGTCCATGCAAGGAGGTGACATCTCAGCTCGTTCATAGCCACTAATACCACTTACAGTGGTACCTCGAGATACGAGTGCTCTAACATACGAGATTTTTGAGATACGAGCCATCGAGTAAGAGATTTTTGCTTTGAAATACGAGCAATATTTGAGATAGGTGTAATTGCTCGGATCGGCCAGCTGCACACGACCCACCAGTTTACCGCAACTCGAGCGTCTCATAGTTTCCCACGCCTCAAGGTTACGGAACGAATTAAACTCGTATCTCAAGGCACCACTGTATTTAAATTTCGTTTTCAACACTGAATTCCAATAGAGCCATTTGTTATGAGGGAGGCCATAAATATCAAATGGCCTATTTGCAATCTTTTCCTGGATGTTCTTAAAAGGTGTATTTTCTCCGATGGATAACCTTTTAAGCTGTGCTTACACACAGCTTCGTGACATATGAGAGCCCCAAAGATAAAGATTTATAAGGGCCATGTTAGGGACTTCTTAACTACGGGAGCATAAAAAGAAGGAGCATAATTTATGGAGGCTCAAACTCCATTTCCATGGTGTAGTCCGGGCCTTAAATCCACGATCATTACATAGCTTTTGTTATTAATAGGAAGCCAAAAAATTAGTAATATTATGCTACCATTTTTCAAATGCTCTGGATTACTTTTAGGAGGGCCCCGATATCAAAACATCTTTGATTTATTTTGTAGGTAGAGCAGGATGGAAAAATCCATCAAGAGCACCGAGGATTTTTTTTTTTTTTACTACAAATATTAAAGCGAAATGCTTGATTTAAAAACAGCTGTAATCATGCCATAAATCCATGCCTCTGTAATATGCAAAGGTTATAGGCAGCTCTTCAGCAATGAGTACTAATGAGGGAAGGTACAGTGCTATAATTCTATTCTTTTAAAAACCGGAAATGCTGATAGGATGAGGGCAGATCAGACAGCGAGAAGAGACCGCTATGAATTCCTATTTCAAAGTTACAAATCTCATTTAACACTTCACTTCTTCTATAACCGAGTTCTATTTTTATTTACATCTGAACACTGTTTTTCTAGCTGGCGCATTTCATACTCCGTGGTATCGTGATAAATGCAAGTCGTAATTGCTTCTAAAGGAACCAGTGATCCAGGCGCTATTACAAACTTACTGTGTAAATCTCACGATAAGATATCAACTTGCATATTTTAATACTTGATAAATTATGGGTCATTATAACTACTTAAGTACTTTTCCATCTTTCTCCACTTGTAACTTATCCCCAACTGCATGCTGCATGAAGCCGCTGAACTATCTTTTAAAAATTTAAATTGGATTTGTCAACTTGGAGTTTGAAATTACTTTTTTTTAATAAATATATTTTATTGACTTTTTACGGAGAGGAAGGGAGATAGAGAGTTAGAAATATCGATGAGAGAGAGACATCGATCAGCTGCCTCTTGCACACCACTACTTGGGATGTGCCTGCAACCAAGGTATGTTCCTTTACTAGAATCAAAACTGGGACCTTTCAGTCTGCAAGTCAACGCTCTATCCACTGAGCCAAACCGATTTTGGCAGAGTTTGAAATTTTTAAAAAATGCATTTTTATTGATTAGATTGATTTCAGACAGGAAGGGAGAGGGAGAGAGACAAACATCAATGATGAGAGAGAATCATGGATTGGCTGCCTCCTGCAGGATTCCCGCTGGGGATGAGCCTCAAACCAGGCATGTGCCCTCATTGGGAATCAAACTATGACCAACCTTGAGGTTGATGCTCAATCACGGAGTCACACCTGTTTGGGCTGAACACTGTAGGAGCTTAAAAATTCTGTTAAGTTAATGATTATGCTGCTTGAATTCTCAAAAACAGTCTGAGATATTTAATTTAAGATAATGACCATGTGGAAGCAGGAGGGATTAACCAGTAAATTGTAATAACTATGTAGAGCGCCAATGGGAACTAGGTCTACCAGAGAGATCACTGCACAAGGTATTGACATGTCTAATCACTTTGCTGTGTACCCGAAACTAATGTCATATTAAATATCAACTGAAATAAAAAGTAAATGATTAAAAACAGAAATGTCACGAAGTAATCAACAAGATCAAAGATCCAACAAAAAGTCAATGAATTACAAATGAAATTCAGAAAAAAAAGAAACTGCTTTCTTTGACAAGATAAAGAATTACATCTTTGTTTCTGTTTACATATCTGTAATTGTTGAACAAATGTAACATTACAAGTTCAATTTCTTACAATAAAGTCTGCAACAAAAGTAATTTCAATAGCATTAGGTCTTTTGCCAATTTGCCCCCTACTTTTCTGATTCTTCTCTTCTGAGCTACATTCTCACCCATTGCACGTGGCTTCTCCTCATTTGATTTGCTTATTGACTAATCCCTCAACTTGACAGTGAACTCTATATAGGATATTAGCATAGACTCTGGTTTATCACTGTTGGTGTGTGGCCAAGCACGGAAGTTACATATGAAAATTGTTCAATAAATGATCGTTAGACAAATAAATGAAAAAAGTACTTTGCACTCCATAAGCAATTATCATTGAATTGTTCACTTTATAAGACGGAGCACTAATTTCATAAATGTTTGACTGTGCAGAAGTAATTTCTTCAGCATGAAACATTACGGTTTTGCATACACATTTTCGAAGCACCCATAATATTGCCAACATTTTGGTAGCTATTTTGCAAAAACAATCAGTATGCTCTTTCTTTGGTGGCACGAATTCTCGTTCTTTATTGAATAAATCTGATCTATAACATTGAGTAAATTTCAAGGGTAGGACATGTTACTTGATATATTTATCCACTGTGATGTGATTGCTGTAACAATATTTATTACATTACCTAATTAGACTACAATATTGTTCCTCTATATTTATTATGCGGTACATCACATCTCTGTGGCTTATTTATAACTCATTGCAAGTATGTGCCCATAAACCACATCCATCTTACCCGTCACCCTCTAGCCCCTGGTAGCTACTACCACATACTCTCCATTTCTTGTGAGTTTGACTTCCTTAGATTTCACATATAAGTGATTTCCTACTGTAGTTCTCTTTCTCTGTCTGACTCATCTCACTTAGCACATTAGCTTAAGGTCCATTGTCACAAACAATAGGATAAATGGTAATAATTCTTATGATTAAAATATATATATGTGTGTGTGTGTGTGTATATATATATACCAGTATGTATGTGTATGTATGTATATATATATATATATATATATATATATATATACACACACATACATGTATATATATTATTGATTTTTACAGAGAGGAAGGGAGAGGGATAGAGAGTTAGAAACATCGGTGAGAGAGGAATATCGATCAGCTGCCTCCTACACACCCCCCACTAGGGATGTGCCTGCAACCAAGGTACATGCCCTTGACCGGAATCGAACCTGGGACCCTTCAGTCCACAGGCCTATGCTCTATCCACTAAGCCAATCCTGTTTCAGCAATTTTTTGATCTTTGTTTTATCCCACAAAATGCCTATCTTAGGACCTTATATTAATTGGAATCAGTTTATTAAAATAATTAGCAAAGTGAGTTCAACTATGGCAGAAACATTTTCAACAAAAATAAATAAGCCGAAACCGATTTGCTCAGTGGATAGAGTGTTGGCTTGTGGACTGAAAGGTCCCAGGTTCAAATCCAGTCAAGGGCATGTACATTGGTTGGGGGCACATTCCCAGTGGGGGGCGTGCAGGAGGCGGCTGATCGATGTCTCTCTCCCATCGATGTTTCTAACTTTCTATCCCTCTCCCTTCCTCTCTGTGAAAAATCAATAAAAAATATATTTAAAAAAATAATAATAAAAAAAGAAAAAATAAATGGTTTAGCCCAGTAATCCCATTTGTAAATTCTATAATTTAGGACTTCATAGGATTCTAATGTACGCCATAGTAAATACAGAGAAACAATGTTGGTTGAGGCCATTCGAGTGGCCAGACTTCTGTACAGAGTGTGTTGAAGTGCAGTAAGAAATCAGGGTTGAGCACAGCTGGCGTGGCTCAAATGGCTGAGCTTTGACCTAAGAACCAGGAGGTCACGGTTCAATTCCTGGCCAGGGCACATGCCCAGATTGCAGGCTTAGTCCCCAATAGGAGGCCTGCAGGAGGCAGCCAATCAAGGATTCTCTCTCATCATTGATGTTTCTCTCTATCCCTGTTCCTTCCTCTCTGAAATCAATAAAAATATTTTTTAAAAACAAATCAGGGTTGAATTTCAGGTCTGGCAACTGCCTTCCTGTATGTCTTCCCCGTGCGGAATCACTTAAGGCCATGATCGGCAAACCATGGCTCTCGAGCCACATGCGGCTCTTTGGCCCCTTGAGTGTGGCTTTTCCACAAAATACTACAGCCTGGGCGAGTCTATTGTAAAGAAGTGGCTTTAGACCAGTGCTTCTCAACCTTCCTAAGGCCGCGACCCTTGCATACAGTTCCTCATGTGGTGGTGACCCCCAACCATGAAATTTTGCTACAGAGATGCATCATGATGTAAATATCTGCATTTTCCGATGGTCTTAGGCGACCCCTGTGAAAGGGTCATTCGACCCCCAAAAGGGTCGCGACCCACAGGTTGAGAACCGCTGCTCTAGAAGTTTAAATTTAAAAAATTAGGCTCTCAAAAGAAATTTCAATCGTTGTACCATTGCTATTTGGCTCTGTTGACTAATGAGTTTGCCGACCACTGCCTTAAGGCAATGTTCCAGTGGGAAAACGAACGTTTGCAGTCGCTTGTCTGGTTCTCAGCAATGATCTGATGCAACAGATCACCCCAAATTGCAAATCTGCACGGCAACAAATGCTGTTCATGGCCGGATGGGTCTCCCTTCACTGAACTGGGTGAGAGTTGCAGCCTCAAGCTGGGAGCGCAGGGCACCTCTCACTCGCCAGGGCTGCTTCTCAGAGTTGAAGAAGAACTAGAGCACGGAATTAATGGAATTGGCTTAGCTGAGGTTTAGCTAATGGAAGCAGATGAAAATAAGACCCGGCATCATTCAACACCTAAAATGATCAATGAACTTTTCTCACTGAACTCTGCCTTTATGAAGGTGTGGGTATTTTCAATGTTCCCCCACATTCCAGAAGTACAGTGGCACCTCAAAATACAAGTTTAATTCGTTCGGTAACCTTGAGGTGTGGGAAACTATGAGACTCTGGAGTCGAGGTAAACTGGTGAGTTGTGTGCAGCCGGCCATCCGCGCGATGACTCCTATCTCAAATGTTGCTCGTATTTCAAAGCAAAAATCGCTCGCTCGACTGCACGTATCTCAAAAATCTCATATGTTAGGGCACTCATATCTCGAGGTACCACTGTACTGCGTACAAGCGATCGGGACATTCTCTGCAAAGAGCCAGATAACGGATGTTTTAGAAATGCAGGCCGTATGGTTTCTCTTAAAACTACTCAACTCTACTCACAGCAAGAAAGGAGCCACAGACAATATGTAAATGAGTGGCCGTGACTGTATTCCAATTAGGCTTAATGGACCAAAGCAGGCAGCCGGCCGGCTTCGACCTGTGGACCGCTGTTCGCTTCCGACGATAACTGTGCTATTTACACACTTTCCAAGGCTTTGATTTGGTTTGCTGAAAAGAGTCCACAATTCAGAGATGCTTAATCACCCTGAACCAAGTTTGAACTACTGACATTCAGCAGAAAGAGTGCCATTTTGGTCCCAACGTCGAGAGAGAATTATGATGGACAGTCAGATGGGATGAGAATTATTAGCTAAGGCCATATCTACCCCTGATGACAATGGTTTGAATAGTGACATTGAGAAACACCAAATGGCAACCTGTATTCTATGGGGTTATGAGTTTGTCCTCTATGAAACAGATATTCTGTATACATTGCACATAGTTGAAAAGTTTTGGACAGACTAATGAAAAGCATAAATTGAACGACTGCTGATAATGCAAAAGCATTAAGTTGAAATGTTGCTGGCACATAGTAGGTTCTCTCCCTGGATTTTTCTCCTTTCAACCCCTTCCATGAAAGCAGTTATGCTAGGATAATGTTCACATTACACTAGGAAATATGCGTTAAAATCAAATGACAATAACATTGGCTTTTATATAATAGGCCAACTCCTTTCGTTTATCATCCATCTCTTAGCCTTTCAGAAAGGACTTTCTCAGCACCTTAGCCACATTACACCCCACGCTCATTCTCTATTCCACTATTTTGTTTAATTTCATTTAGGGCCCTGTTACCTATGTAAAATTATTTGTTTTGCTTCTTGTTTCCCAACTAAAATATGTGATCCCTAAGGAAGGTTACTGTTTATTATTTACAGTGTTCTTAATAACTGGCATGTGATTGGAGTTAAAATAAAATTCTAAGCTCTCAAAGAAAGCTATCTTTTTAAATATATATTTTATTGATTTTTTTTTTACAGAGAGGAAGGAAGAGTGATAGAGAGTTAGAAACATTGATTAGAAAAAGACATCAATCAGCTGCCTCCTGCACGCCCCCTACTGGAGATGTGCCTGCATACAAGGTACATGCCCTTGACCAGAATCAAACCGGGGACCTTTCAGTTGTAGGCTGACACTCTATCCACTGAGCCAAATCGGTTTTGGCAGAAAGCTATCTTCAGTTTTTCTCTCACCCACAACATCTATCAGAAAGGTAAGTTACTGCCTGGCCTGAGTAGCTCAGTGGTTGAGTGGCTGAGTGTGGACCCATGAACCAGTGGTTGAGTGTGGACTTATGAACCAGGAGGTCACGGTTCCATTCCCACTCAGGGTTGTGGTCATGCTCTCCAGTGTAAGGCCTGCAGGAGGCAGCCAATTCATGATTCTCTCTCATCATTGATGTTTCTATCTCTCTTCCTTTCCCCCCTCTCTGAAATTAATAAAAATATATTTTTAAAAAGAGAAGTGTAAGTCATTTATTCTAGAAGACCTAAACAATCTTTACTATGAACTGCTTAGAAATGGCTTGGATTGTCTTTCATTGTCCGAGTATAGTAGGCTGAATGACAACCACAACAAATTTCCTTCATTTTCATGTGAGAGATATTGGGTTATTTTAGGAGAAATCAACTATTGAAATCCACAGGCACCCTCACATCCAAGCTTTGGCTCTTCTTTAAATCCCTGTTAGTGTCCCAGCATCAATTCCCAGCGTCTCCCCATCCACTTGGGATAGCAACTAGAAAGGCAAATTGATTTTAGCTCGAGTGCCAATCCTCATGGCTGGGTGGTGGCTGTTTAGAGCACTAAGGTGAAATATTCTCAAGCATCTGGGTTTTGGAGGGAGAGTGCCTGGAGGGTTAGGGGCGTTGTTTGGGGAGAGGAGAAACAAGTGACGTGACACGCATGCCACCCATTTCCCGTCATTTAGCAAGAAGCATGATGCATTATTCTAAAAGATTTTCCCAAAGCAAGCATATTACTATTGTTTAAATAACACCAGAGGTTTCCCTTTTACATGCAAATGGGTTTGGCTTTGTTCTTTTTATCTTCTTCTTTACTGTTAGAATACAGATGTCAAGTATATTTCGGTCTTGCATAAGTTATTAATGTGAGTATCTCCTGCATGGTCAAGTTCTTAGACTCAGCCACAAATGGATTAGAAATGTAATGAACTATATATTTCAATTCTATTGTGTGTTAAATATTAAATAGTTATGTAATCGTTTCAATAAAATATAAATGTTGGCTGATGAAATATTTACAACTTGGTAGAAAATATGAAAACAAAGTTGAATGGAAATGACATTAATATCAGATAATGTCTGGACATCTTTGCTACCTCTCCATTATTTATGATGGATGGCAATGTTTATGTGGCCATCTGTTTAAAATCCAAAGTGCTGCATGTCATTAAGACGCTAATTTACTCTCAGATGTAGAAAAATCTGAATGCATCCATCTTATGGTTCAACTATCTATATAGATAAAAGCCTATGGGTCTGTCCAGCTACTCAACCAGTCGCTATGATGCTTACTGTCCACCAGGGGGCAGACACTCAACGCAGGAGCTGCCATGACATGAACTGGCCAGCACCACAGACCTGGTGCCAAACCAACAGTAGGCTTCACGCAAGTGGGAACCAGGCCCTGCTGCCACCCCAGAGCAACTCCCCCCCCCCCAAATAGCAGCCAAGACCAAGACCCCATAGTGCAAAATGTGGCTCACAGCCCAACCCAGCCTGGAAACAGTTGCTGTGGGCAACAGGCAAGGATGTCAGGTAGCATCACTCAGCTTCCTCTCCATAGCAACAAGCCTCTTTGGAGTTTGTTCATCCTGGAACGTGACTTGCTTTATAGCCAGGTGCAAACATTTTACACTTTAAGCAAATATTTGTGAAGTGTTTTCACGTGCCTCATCTCATTTGATCCTCAGAGAAGTTTTAGAGTAGGTAGATAGGAGATTTGATAGAATCCTCTTTTCTTTTCATTAGCTAGGAAACAGATATTTTAAAAAGTTGAGAAACTTGACTTGACTGAGAAGAAGTAAGAAATGGTGGGCCTTGAAAATGATTTCAGCTTTTGTCACTGCGCAGAATATAGCCAAACACTGCTGCAGTTAATTATTTTACCTTTTGTTCTCCCTGCATGATCTACAATAATAACTTGCTTCATGTTGATATTTACTGCTGTGTTGCTGACAATTACCTGAAAGAGAATTTGGAGTGCTTCACTGGGCTGGAAAAGTTTAGATAAATCAGAAAGCAGATCTAATTAAGCAAGTTTATTCTCTATCTATGAAAGGCTAAGTTGACTTCCATATGTATGATACATATAAAACTCTTATTGGTGCCAATTGCACACATGTGTTTCTATCTATCATTGTCAATTGTGAATTTGTTTGACAGTTCTATTATATATAAAGGGCAAATAGTGATATTAAAATATTTTTTCTAATTAGTTTCATTTCAATGTGCACAAATCTGTACACTGGGACACTAGTTTCTTTATATTAGAAGATCTGAAATAAAAATTTCTTTTAGGAGGTGTAAGTTATATATGATCATTGTGAGAGTTATCTTCAATTTTTTTTTAAATTCTGATTAAATTTTACTGCTTTATTTTCAGGCACTGGGTTGAAATCTCTGATATGAAATTTGGAGTCTATTAAATCCAAAACGGAGAGAGCAGTGAGATTACAAAGCACAAGACTTGTCTGGGAGATTTGGAAAGTCTACATTTAGGATCATGGGACAACAAAAGATCGCTTGAACCCTCTGTTTGTGAGTTTTGAGTAGGAGAATCGCCATTTGTGGACTAGAGGTGACCCCATGAACAGATCATTCTAACTCATGAACTTCACCACTAGATCGTTATTTAGTACCTAAGTTATAGATTTTTAACTGCAAGATTAATTTAAAAAAACACACACAACATACAAAAACATAAGACCCAGTCATTTCCCAGAAAACATAGCTAGCAAATACATAGCTAGCAAATACTAGCTAGCAAATACTGATGGGCCACCGCACACAATTCACACACACACACACACACACACACACACATGCACACACACACACAACACATTTGTTCTACTTTGCCTTACTGGTGAATATTTTCTTGCACCTCAGCTCTCTGAATGCCAGAGTTCACAAACCACAGAGGTTCTCTGAATTAGTCTTTATCATATTTTGAGAGTTTAAAGTATCTAACATTTTTTCCATATGTCAGGCTGAAATGTAACTTCTTATCACTCCAAGTTCTACCTTTTGGGGATCACAGAACACAAGTAGAATGCATCTTCCATGCAAAGGTCTGTCAGATATTTGAGAGGTCTATCATATTTCCTGCTGGGGTGTACCCTCCAATTCCCTCAAGAGTTTCTGACCCTTTATCGCCATGGGCATGCTCCATGAACACACAGGAATTCTTTCCCTGTGTCTCCCCCAAAATGTGGTGCTCATGGCGCAAGTCGAATGTCAGGGGAACATAGCCACCATACACATATACAGTGGTACCTCGAAATACGAGTTTAATTCGTTCCATAACCTTGAGGCGTGGGAAACTATGAGACACTCGAGTCCCGGTAAACTGGTGGGTCCTGTGCAGCCGGCCGATCCATGTAATTACTCTTATCTCAAATGTTGCTCGTATTTCAAAGCAAAAATTGCTCCTTCAATGGCTCGTATCTCAAAAATCTCATATATTAAGGCACTCGTATCTCAAGGTACCACTGTATATGTGGTCCAAAAAATGCACTGTCTCTCAATTGTGCTAAAAATCCCCAAATAAGAAGCCTATTCATAGAACATAGCCTAAAGGGTACGCCGTCCATTCGCTCATTAAGTAACTCTGAAATCTATTTTTGAATTCAATTAGACAATTAGAAAATTCCCCCAGGGTTCCCTCCACTGCCTCGTGCTGCGGCTGTAGCAGAATCAGAGAAAATCGAAGGACATTAAAAGAAGCAGTCCTTGGAAATCTGATGCTCTTGTTTCTACTGTATTTGTAGCTGAATATGTTCATTATTATATCACCCCGGGTCCATTTAGACAATGCGTCCCTCTTCC
Source organism: Lasiurus borealis (assembly GCA_004026805.1). Taxonomy (NCBI): domain Eukaryota; kingdom Metazoa; phylum Chordata; class Mammalia; order Chiroptera; family Vespertilionidae; genus Lasiurus; species Lasiurus borealis. Next base: position 2,897 of record PVJN01003516.1, on the reverse strand, counting down.
AATTTAGGTCACAAAGTCTTGGAGCCATATTTTGGGCTCACCTCTTGGGAGAAGCTCGTGCATCATCCTACATGTTTTGGGTGTTAGAGTGAAACCAGGTTTAATCTCATTGTATGTCCTTACCTTCCTCCTTTATTTCAAATATTTATCCAAAGCAGTTTTGTTTTTTTTAAAGAACAAGCTGAGTAGTGAAAAAGAAAATAGCACAGACATGAACTGCTTACAGAGCAAGACACTGCACTGGGGGCAGGTACCACCTTTATTCTCACAAAACTATAAAACGGAGAAATTAGATGCATTTGGGCTCATCAGGCTAAAAAATCATATCCACCTACATCTTCTTAAACAACATCGTTTGCCCACAAGTGAACATTTTGGGCTGTTGATAAAAAGACACTTGTTGCAGGGGCAAAAATCTAAGACATAATGTGACACCTTCCCAAACATTATAGTCTAGTAGGGAGAGCCAGACATTCATAAGGTGACGTGAGTCAATGGCACAGGGACATTAAGAAAGATTGTGGGTTTTTATAAATATATTTTGTTGATTTTTTACAGAGAGGAAGGGAGAGGAATAGAGAGTTAGAAACATCGATGAGAGAGAGACATCAATCAGCTGCCTCCTGCACGCCCCCTACTGGAGATGTGCCTGCAACCAAGGTACATGCCCTTGACTGGAATTGAACCTGGGACCTTTCACTCTGCAGGCTGGTGTTCTATCCACTGAACCAAACTGGTTTTGGCAGAGAAAGACTGGGTTTTTAAGGCTTATGAGAGGAAGGTGCTTTGAGGGATAAGTAGAAACGGCTAGTTAAAGAGGGGAAAAGGGGAAAGCAAAGGGAATGTCATTTCTACCCAGAGGTGAGGGGAGAAAGCAGAATGTAGCCCTGGCTGGGGAGCGCAAATGGTTAGAACAGTGGTTCTCAACCTGTGGGTCGCGACCCCTTTTGGGGTCCATCAACCCCATCACAGGGGTGGCCTAAGACCATCAGAAAACACAGATATTTACATTACGATTCACAACAGTAGCAAAATTACTGTTAGGAAGTAGCAAAGAAAATAATTTTGTGGTTGGGGGTCACCACAACATGAGGAGTATTAAAGGGTCCAGGCATTAGGAAGGTTGAGAACCACTGGGTTCGAACCTCATCTAGGCCAAGGATGTGGGTTCCATCCCCAGTCAGGGCACATTCAAGAATCAGGCAATGAATCAATGAATGCATAAATAAGTGAAACAACAACTAATTCTCTCTCTCTCTCTCTCTCTCTCTCTCTCTCTCTCTCCCTCGCCCCTCAATATTAACACTAGCTGGCAAACACGCTCTATCAACTCTCAGAATCTATCCACTTCTACTTCTACATAAGGGCGTTTAGTCTCTGCCTATTATAATATTCTGGGTTCCGGGCTCTCGTTTTGAAATCTGTCCTTTTCCTATGACACAAAATTGCTTCTCAATAGAAATCCTCTGATTTCTCACCCGCGGGTAACTTAGCATTTATTTTCTTAATGGACATATTGCATCCAAAGTAATAATCGTGACACATCTAATTACAAAATTTCATGGCAAATACACTCATCTGAAAAGATCCCTGTCAAGTCTTGTTAAGGGATTTTGAGGGTGTTTCCACTTGAGTAGCATGTTTTAAAAGCATTTCGGGGGGTACTGTGAGGTAGAATATTTTTAGAGTGGGTAAGGAAGAAAACTATGTCCCCAAATGCTTCCGAGGTTTTCTTCTGTATTTGGAAATATATATATATTTTTTAAATATATTTTATTGATTTTTCACAGAGAGGAAAGAAGAGGCAGAGAGTTAGAAACATCAATGAGCGAGAAACATAGATCAGCCACCTCCTGCACGCCCCCTACTGGGGATGTGCCCGCAACTAAGGTACATGCCCTTGACCGGAATCGAACCTGGGACCTTTCACTCCGCAAGCCGGTGTTCTATCCACTGAGACAAACCGGTTTCGGCGGAAATATTTCTAGAGCTCCTTATAGTAAGATGCCAATTAATTTTCCAGGCCACTCAGACCTCAACATATTACAAAAAAATAAAAAAAAAAAGCAAACACTGACCTTTCTAGGATTGAACACAGAAATTAAAAGTGTCCTTCTGTTTGAGTCTTCTGCTTTTTGGAGCATCTCCAGGGAGACTCCGGCTCTCTCCTGATTGAGTGGGTTAACCTGCTGTCCCCAAGACTATTTGTCTCGATGGATCTCTGCTCATTCATCCTCAAAGGCACCTTTCCTTTCAAAGCCGCACCAGCGGAGAAGTTTTGATACAGAAAGAGAATTAATCATGTATTTGTCACACTGCACACAGAGTGAGTCGCTTGATGCAACGGGGCACGCTGTTCGCCGTTAGTTAGCTCGCCACAGCTGCAGAATAGAGTCGGTGGCGGCCACGTGATTGAGGGGAGACAGGTAGGATGGATGGCCGAGTTTCCATTTGCACAAACAGAGCACTCAACCCCCAAACACTTTTGAAAGCAACTCTCGTCAGAAGGCAACGTAACACATAGGAATATTTATTATACAGTGGTACCTCGAGATACAAGTGCCCTAACATACGAGATTTTTGAGATACGAGCCTTCGAGTGAGCGATTTTTGCTTTTGAAATACGAGCAACATTTGAGATAGGAGTCATCGCGTGGATCGGCCGGCTGCCCACGACCCACAAGTTTACCACGACTCGAGCGTCTCATAGTTTCCCACGCCTCAAGGTTACAGAACGAATTAAACTCGTATCTCGAGGTACCACTGTATAGCTATCAGTAGCTCTAATGCGTTTTCTTTGGGCCCAATCCTGAATTATTTAAAGGTTTAAGATCATGCAGAGACCGGTTTGGCTCAGTGGATAGAGCATCAGCTTGCGGACTGAAAGGTCCCAGGTT